>CAJGYO010000003.1:78443074-78643074 GCA_904845875.1 Miscanthus lutarioriparius | reverse complement strand
CGCTCGGTTTCTTCTTCAGCGTGAAGCCCCCCACCGACGCGATCATGAGCGGCTTCCCATCCGACAAAGCTCGCACAGAGAACATCTGTCGGAAGAAGTCCACGTGTGGCTCCATCCCAAGGAAGGCCTCGCACACGGTGACAAAGCCGGCAATATGCAGCACCCCAGTCGAATTGAGGTGCCGCAGCTCCAGGCCGCACTCATTGAGGAGCCCGCGCAGGAACCAGTGCGCGGGGTATCCTAACCCGCGCTCATGAAAGGCGAGGAAGGAAAAAACCTCGCCGGCCCGAGGTTGTGGGAAATCCTCCCCCGCAGGAGCCCTCTAGTGCGCCACCTCCTTCGGCGGCGGAAACCCCTTCTCGACGAAGGCAGCCAGCACCGGCTCCCTCACGACGGATGACCTCCAGCTCGACATTGCGCTCTGGGTTCGCGAATAGATCTATGAGTTTTCTCCTCTCCCTCGCTCTCCCCTTTTCTTTCCTAGGAACCGCCGCGGCACTCAAACGCTATTAGCGAGAAGGAAGAAGGAGAAGACGCGGTAGATGAGGAATAGGTGAAGGAACGCAACGGAAACCCTCTCCCTCCCCCTACTTAAAGAAAGAGGCACAGCAGTTGGGAAAGGCGCGGCGATTGGGGAAAGGCGACACGACGGGGGCGAAAAACCCTCTCCCCTCCTCCATTCAATGCGGATGGGATACGATGGGACGCGCCCTGACCGATGGGACGCACCCTGCCCGACGAAACGGCGCCTGGTCAGACAGGACGTGGCCTGGGTATGGCCCACCACTACCGCACGTCGAGTGCAAGAAACAAGACGCCACTGCGCTCAGGTGGCCCTCCGCCTTCCTAGGCGGGACTTGGAAAGGCCCAATGATGGAATCTCCACCAGGAGAGACCAACAGGCTTCCTGAGTCAATCCGACGGCTCAGGCGAACGTCGAGAGATAGGTAAGGAGCAGAGGGACGCCCCATGTGGGCCATGTCGACTTCGTCACGAACGACGAGTGCGGATCCCGGTCAGACATATCCGATAGGAGCTCCTCAAACCCCATCACTCGAGTCATCAAGGTAACATTACCAACCCCCACTATTTCTTTATATGAACATTCATTCATCCATGCACGCATTCATTCATTCCATACATCCAAAAGCATCGCATATGCAGTTAAATGCATCACAACGCTCCGTGTTGCGTCACGAAGCGGCAGTTGTCTCATTCAACATGAGCAATGACCGACCAAGGTTCGAAGGCCAGCCCACGAAGGGCTCGAGGCCGCCTCGCGTCAAACAGAGCCAGGGGAGAAAACGCAGATGAGCCCCAAGCAGCCCTCGCCCAATCTGCCCCAAAGCAGACAGGGTCATCTCAACCTTCTCGTTCGATCCTAACCTCGAGCCAAACCCACAGAATCTCCATCGAGGGGAGGCCAACGGGCCACCCGGGTTGGTCTCCGGAATGACCCAGGCATCTGTCGGGTTGCAGGTTAAGGAGCAGTGGAATGCCACATGAGGGCTATGCCAACCCTGTCACAAACGACGGACCCGGATTTCACTCGAACGTACCCGTTAGTGAGCTCACCGAGCGCGTCACTCGAGCCATCGATGCAAGCGATGTTAGCTTAGCCCCTCCGGTTGCGAGAAACCATAGACGGGGTAACGCACAAAACTCAACCGACCCCTACCAAGCCCAACGGGGCTCAGGGGCTCAAGACACCCAAATGCCTCGGCTACACCTAGGTCCGTGACTCCGACTCACCCGATCCCATGGCGTGCCCGACGCCTGGATCTGCGACTCCAACTCGACCAATCCCCCGGCGCGCCCGACACCTAGATCTGCGAGTCCATCTTGTCCGATCCCTCGGCATGCCCGATGCCTTGGTTAGCGACTCTGACTCGCCTGATCTCCGGATTCGCGACTCTAATTCGCCCGAACCCTCGGCAGGCCTGACGCCCCGGTAGACGAAACTCCGTCTCGACCAGTCCCTTGGCCACGACCAAACGCCTAGGACCACGCTCCTAGAAATGATGGGCCAGAAACTAGAAAAGGGAGGCTACGCCCACCAAAGTGCACACACTCACGCCCGCTAACAAAACCACCCAGGCGATTCTGCCCGAATCGCCCGCGGGCTCGAGGGCTACACCCGCGGGTGCGCTCGCGCGCACCCGCTGACGAAACAAAACTTCCCCCGCTGGCAACACGAAAAACCCCCTAGACGATTCTACCCGAATCACCCGGGGCTCAGGGGCTACACCCGCGGGTGCGCTCGCGCGCACCCGCCGTCAAGACAAAAATCCCCCAGACAATTCTACCCAAATCGCCCGAGGGCTCGGGGACTCCTGTCAGGTTCATAAACTCAGGGTCCCTCATGGACCGGCTTCCCAGCAAAAGCTCGGCCCAGCAGACGACGTTGCGAATGACGTGCAAACTCCTAGGCCAGCCCAAATACCTAAACGACAGGCCAGAAGGGCGATCCAATGTCCGACCGAAAGGTCTTGCTAAGAAGGAACAACACTCGCTTCCGACTGTGGCCCACCTCTCCGACCGGAAGGCCTAGATAAGGAGGAACAGTGCTCGATTCTGACTCCGGCCCGCCTCTCCGACCTGAAGGCCTGGCCAAACACCGCTTTCGAACTCCGACCGGGGACGCACCAAACCCCTGCTTACAGCCCTTCTCCGATTGGCGTAGTCAGAGCCAACTAGGACCAACCGACCAGGGACGCCCGCTCGGTGAGGACCAGGAAAGGGACGGAGCAAGTAAGGTAGGGCACTCAAAGTCAACCACAATACAGAGGATCGTACCCTGTGCACCTACAGGACAGTACCGATATGACATATCAGAAGAGTGCCCTACAACCTTCCAGGCATGTTAGAACCTAAGCAGTGTTGTGGGCGCCGACATTTGCCCTACAGTGTTGTGGGTGCCCGCAAAACTCCCATACCAGACGAACACGGTAAAACCCCTTGCGTGCCTCTGGACATCAACAGTATGGCAGGCACCGATGTCAACCATACCAGAAGAAGACGATGCAACCTCCCACATGCATCTGATATTAACAGTGTTATGGGCGCCTACAATCATCTTATACCCCGACGGCGTGGGCAATAAGACTTAGCATACGTACACTATTTATCTCTCACTTGTAAGGTCATCCCCTTCATCTATAAAAGGGGATGCGCTCTCTCTAAGAAGAAAAATCCATCCACAACAACTCGAACAACACACACGATCCGAACGACCAAGGATCCCAACGAACAACATACGTTCGAATACTTAGCACATAGCGGAGCTCCCGTCACTCTCGGCCCTTCAGACCAGAGTCCGACCGGACCTCTTGTACCCCCCATATTTCTCTCATCCGTTTATAACCCCACAGCAAACTTCGAGCACCTGGTCTCAGGAATAAAGTCATCGACCGACTTAAACTGGACATAGGGCACGTTGCCTGAACCAGTATAAACCCTGTGTCATTGAGTGCTAGGCCACATCCGATCACAATGTACAGCAAAACTACAAATATTTACGTGTTGATCACTTTCTACACCGACATGGGTTGTCATCAATCACCAAAAAGGGGGAGATTAAAAGTGTAATCCAGCCCTAATTGTGGATTTTGGTGATAATGACCACACAATTAGAGAACTAATGAGATTTATCGATATGACAAGCAGAGAATCTATATTTGAGGATGTTACACGAAACAGAGGAGCCCCCGATTAAAAATGTTGATAGCTTCAAACTCAAAGGAGGTTTAAATTCTTTTATATTTTGAATTTGAGTACAAGAAAAGTCATACTATAAAGGGAGACACAATGCTTAAGGCAACATGTGCTACCAAGTGCTCAATCCTACACATATACCCTCAGTTTCACAGCCAAGATAGCTAGCACTTCACTCTTACCCTTGTTATCTTGCACAGTGCGACAGTTGTCAAGACATGAAGAGAGGCATCGCCAGCAGAGCGGCATCTGCCAAGATTTGAGCCACTGACACCTGCCGGATGACTTAAGTGATCGTTGGGGGCTAGGGATATTTATACCTTTTCCCTTCCTCCCCAACGTCTCTCTCTTCTTCCAACCGTTCAGTTCGACCAGAACACAGCAGAGTGCTCATCTCTCTCTCCTCTATTGGTGACCTTGAGCTCCCAAGCTTCTCCATAGATTTTCCCATCAATCCTTGAGAGAAAAAGGTCCCAAACTCGATTAGAGAGGAGATCCTTTGATTCCTCAACTCAAAAGAGCACTTGGTTCATGTTTTGGTCGACGGTTGTGTTTATTACTCTTGGAGCTTTGCTCCTAGCCGGCTAGAGCGTCGCCCATAGAGCTTGCCAACTTGTGTGGCAACCCCGAAAGGTTTGTAACCATCTCTTGAAGCTAGTAAACTCACCCCTCATCTCAAGAGTTGAGTCTATTGACTTGAGAACGAGGAAGGGTTGCAAAGCCCTAAGCCTTAATGGTTAACCTCAACAACGTGGACTTAGGCAAGCCTTAGTGGCGAGCTGAACCACGAGATAAATCATCGTGTCACCTTGTGCTTAATTTACATCATTTACATTTCATATTGTTGTTGAACTGATTTCTAGGGTTTGTGGCTGATCTACTTGTGTGTGGTGTTCCTATCACTTCTAGTTGTTGATCTGTGTTACATACACCTGCAGGAAGCTCAGTAATTTATTCGATTCAAGTTTTCATTCACAGATTTTGAATTGTGCCATGAAGTTGTATGCAGGTGCGGCAGTGCCGCTGTTCTGGCTCGACAGTGCCGTGGGCACAGAGCGGCAGTGCAGCAGGTTGAATTTGACGAAAGTTTGAGTGTTTGTTTTAACATGCCTATTCACCCCCCCCCCCCTCAAGCTAACAACCTCTCTGAATATTTTAATAGTTGAGTGTCAAAAACTAAGGACTTTCATATTGTAGAAATGCTTGACCATATTAGACAAATGATCATTGAGAAGTTCATTTCGAGGTCTAAGATTGGTAGTAATATGTCAGGCATTATAATCCCAGCTATTATCAGTAATTTGAATGCTAAAACAAAGAGTATCAAGTACCATGAGGTTCTAAAATGTGGGCCTGCAAAAGCTGAAGTAACTATGAATAGATTCAGGCATGCAGCGAACTTGGATGAAAAGACTTGTAGCTGTCAGGCTTGGCAAGTGACTAGAAAACCATGCAGTCATGCTTTGGCTTTCATTGCAAAAATAAGTAGGGAGGTACAGATGGATCAATTTGTCCTTGAATACTTCTCTGTTGATAGGTTTAGAAAGGTATATGCAAGTAAATTCAATCCAATGACATCCAAAGATCAATGGCCTCATGTTGATTTAGACTACAAAATCAAGAAACCCAAAATAAGAAGGAAACCTGGGAGGCCAAGAAAATCTAGAATCAAGCCACGTGATGAAGTTGCTACTACTAAGAAAAGGAAGATGTGTTCTGAATGCAATGAACTAGGACATACAGCCAAGACTTGCCAAGGAGGTCCGACAGCTAGTCAAAAGAAGAGACAGTCAACACCACAAGATGGATCAGGACAAGGAAGCAATGACCCAATGTGAGTCATACATGCATTGATGTCCAATTCCATTTATTTATCCCAATTATTCATATTTACTTGTACTAACATTTTTTTCTAACAAACATTAAGTGCAAGCGCAAGTGCTAGTGTTAGTGCTAGTGCAAGTGCAAGTGGTACTGCAGCTGCAAAAGAAAGGGAAAGGGGAAGGGGAAGAGGAAGAGGGTCAGCAGAGGCCAACAATGAGATAAAGTAAGACAAGCCAATATTGCTTCTCTTTACTATATATTTTAATAACTTTACTAACATAATTCTTCTCTTTTTCATATAAAGTGCAAGTGTTTCGGGAAGGGGAACAGGGAGGAGCGAAAGAGCAGCAACTTGTGGGAGGCTTGCTACTTTGTTGGGTTTCGATGCTTGATATGTAGCTCACTACTAGTTGCCTATAGAACTCACTAGTAGCTCTTACTTTTATTTGACATGTTATTTAGACCTATACGTTAGTGTTTGACATATCATTTGGACCTATATGTTGGCTTCTACTATGGTACTATGGTGACATGTTGCATGGATCTGATTTATATATACTAGTTGTGTGATATTAAATTGTGTTAATGTGGATTATCAGCTGAAATGCTGTCGAAATTTTCTAAAAATTCTGTATAAAAATGTCAACTGGTTGTCTGAAACTAGGGGTAAAAACATAAATAACATAATAAAACAGGGGTAAAAACGCATGAGTAAAATTGTCATTTTGTTCAAAAGTTAACACCATTAGAGGCACTTAACATACCAGGGGTAAACTCTTCCTTCGTTTAAAACTAGTAGGGGCAAAATCATAAAGTTAAAAAAACGAGAGCAAAATCACACATGGTCATCAAAACAGGGGTAGAAACCCTTAAGCCCCATTAAGAAATTGTGAGTTACTACTAGATTACTTAAAAACAACAATTGTACATATTATCTATTAAGTTGCCTTGAAATCATGTAGGGCTACCTGAGATTTGACTGCAAGACAACATCAATATACTTGCTCTTATAAGGTATAAGGATTTTGATTATATCTATTCATTCCGCGAGGGAACAACTCAGTTCGTATGAGACTACCTACAGGCTGCAGGGCGTTGTACCGGCGCTGCGGCGTATGGAGTCGACCCACGAGCAGAGCGAGACCACGCACGAGCACGACGCCCGCGCCAAAGCCATGATGAGCAAACTGTAGCCTCTCGACCACGCCAACACCGTCAACGCAAGACTGCCGGCTGTGGGCAAGGCTCATTCACCGACCGCACCTAAACACGCGTGTGGTGCAGGGTACGCTATGGCCACGGCGGCGATGCTATGAGGAGCGCAAACACGAATAGGGACGGGTTTAGCTGGTTTCACGGTTTTCAATACGTGCTGAACCCAACCCGTTCCAACACACATGCGGGTTCAAATTCAAACCAGAAACCGGGCAAACCTGAGCAGACCATCTTCACCCGGTCCAGTCTGCTTTGGGTTCACGGGTTGAACGGTTTTGAACCAACCTTGAACATTCACGCCTAAGCACATCCTCTTTTCAGTTATCAACATAGGAAATCAAATGGACACATGCTTGGGCGATCGCTGCCTTAGTACCCAATTACGAGAGAATCTGGCCTAACCTTCTCTATCATTTGCATTGGCAACTATTCACCAAAAAGGGGCACAGTGGTTACCTCAGGACTTGGAGCAACTAATTTGAGACCTCAGTCTCGTCGAAGACATCCACGCACAACTCAATTATGGCAAAGTATGTTACTGTATTATGTCAAGTGAAAAAAAAAGGCGCAGGAATGTCATGCAAACAACATAACATCAGTAGAAATTGCTCCAACGAGATCGTGACGCCAACTGATCCAAAACATAATTAATATGTCAAAAACACTGAAGCCGATCATCTATTAGTTTGCATAGTTAGAATACACTCTGCTCAAATAGCACACCAACTACAGGACTCCGCAACTGCCAAGTTATCTAATATTTTGCTGCGGAAACAGAATCTTCTCTAAACTAGACTTCGAGCCAATAACTAAACAGTCAGGAAATAGGCCCAATCCTCGTGGTTCTAACCAGGGCACCATTATGTACAAACCAAACCTTGATCTCTTGGACACTACAATGGTTCCAGAAAAAGAAATTGTTGATGATTGGCAATGACAGGTGGATCATTTTGTCTGATTGTTCTTCCTGAACACAATACTACTTCATGACAAATTGACAACTAGTCAACTATTAAAGGTACATAACTCATAATTATGCACATAAATTTTGGTAGAAAAAGATACCTGGCCTGAGTAGTGTAAAAATCTAAGCCAAAGAGCAGAACTAAGGTTTCTAGCAGAGTTATCAAGGGAAATAAAAAGTGTGTAACATGAAACATTGATGTTCAAGGTTTACCTGCTATAGGCTGTAAACATCATCATCCATCTATGAAGTCCAGTACCGGCCTTACTAATTTAACTTTCGATTCCAAATATCGAAACAAAGCTTCAGCATACATATAGAATATCAGAAGCACAAAAATTGTGGGAATGACAATCGATACCTACCTGAGAATTTTTTTCCCATGTAAAAAAGGAAGATTGTAGGGTTCCAACAGAGCTGTTACAGCAGAGCAGAGACTTAAACAAGTGCGACACTGCAATAAAACCCATTGTACAGTAATTAATAGCAGAAGGGAACGGTCTACCTCATGAGTCCCAACTGTGAATAAAACTATCTAAATGTTCAGCTAATGATCTGGACTTCTAGATCTTCCATAGCCATGCCTGGTTGGAGAACGTGATCTGCTCCTCATTCTCCCTCGGTCGTTTGTCATATCACCACTCCTGTATCTGTGTCCGCCTCTTTCAGAATCCCTCCCATTTCTGTAGGGATTGCTTCGGTGCTCTGATCCTCTCTCTCTGTAAACATAGGGCCCGTCTCTTCCACGGCTTCGCTCATACTGAAGATCACGGTCATAGTCACGTTCCCCAGACCTCTCCCTTCTGGTATCTCTATCCCTGCCCCCACTATCATACTCTTTTCCCCTCTGTTTCCGACGCTCCTCTGCTTTCTGCTCCCTTGCAAGCCTCTCTTCCTCTTTTGTCTTCTCTTTTGCCGCCTGGATTAGATACAACCACCATAAGTACTCAATAAATTAAATCAGTATTCACGCTTCTAGTGAAGTGAAGTGATAATTCACCTTGTATTCCGCCAGGAAATCTCTAACCATACCATAACCAATGTGTTGTTTCCCAGTCACGTGGGACTGCGTTCTCTCAAGAGCATCATCAGCAACTAAGAATGATCCACATGTTTCGCAAAGTTCCATCTTCTTCTCAAGCATAGCCACTTTGTTGTCTGCTTGGTTAGCTAAAGCTGTCTTCTCAGCGTTTAGAATGTCAACCTGCAAAGCAAAATTTAAGTGAGAATTTCACAAATTGATGAAGTAGTGTTCAAACATAATAAAGGAACAAGATGGATGTTGTACCCTTCTCATAAGTGCCTCAGCTTCATCCACTTTACTAGCCTCACCAAGCTCCTCGATTTGCTCCAGCAACTTCTTGACCTGTTCTTCTCGCACTGAAAGCTGCTCAGCTATTTTTCCAGGGATTGGCATTGGCACAGCAGAATCATGAGCCAACCTTTCTTGACCACGCCTTATCTTTCTATCCAAATCCATTACCTGCAATAGAATAAACAAAGGTAAATGTACTACTAGGAAATTTTTGCAAGAGCAAGAGGTGACTCACCAATTTCTCACAATGTTGTGCAAGCTCTGCCTCAAACCTTCGCATATAAGTATCATGCCTGGGAGACTTCTCAAAGCTGCACATATCCGAAACCCACGTGAGATTGTGAGATACAAATAGATTGTTGAATATCTACCCTATATAGCTAAACACATAATCATATGGAGGTGAATTACTGGTTCCAAGCAATCTGTACGGATGAAACTGAAGTTGCAAAGCCAAGCCAGTACAGTATAACGCCCACCTCACCAACTGAAGGTAAAAAATATTAATTTCTTGTCCCGAGTAATTAAAGCATTCAATCTGAACCGATAGCTATTACCTTAGTGTCTCTGTTGTGAGCTAACATTTATTCAAATTATTGTTAGTAACTTGGTTTGCTTGTTTTACGGGAGCATTACTCAATGTTGGTAACATGGTATAATTGTTTTAGAATTATTCGTCAGATGGAACTGTTAAAACTTGCATGAGATCACAAAACAAGAAAATCTACAAACTGTCAGAACCCTTAAAAGTATCCCAAACTGCCAAACAATAGCATGAAATTCAGCATGGCTAAATGAACTACACATATGACATGTTCATTTATGTTCATCTGGATTAAAGAAAAATCCTGCTAGTTGAAGTCAAAAGTCACTATCATTTCACGAGAATACAGCATGGCTAGGTGTCAATTGGGAATGAGGGTGCTAATTATATCCTATTTGCCAACTATAAACTATAAAGGCTGGGCAGCTATCTCTTAAATTTTAATCTAATGCAACTCTCACTTAATTCACCTAAGGATTTTAATTTACACAAAATATAACATTTAGAATACCTAGGCACATTTCTGAACGCTTTGTTAATACGCATTCAACCTTGCTTCTTCACCAGATAAGATCAAATTTCTCTCAATATTGCGCTGAGCAATTTTTTTGATGTCTTGATATAAAAATGTAACATACTTTTAAAATTGAGAACATTGTTGCTGTATGATGTGTAATTTAGCCTGGAGCAACTATTTCTTTTTAGACTGGATGGATGTGGGGGGGGGGTGGGCACAATCACAATCATTTTTTTTTTTCTCGAACACGCAGGAGAGCTGCGTATCATTATATTAAGAAGAATAAAGGAGTGGGTTTAGAAACCCCATACAGCCACACACCTACACACACCCTTTTACATCTAATATTGTACCTCTCTCTCAAAATTCAAACTTGACCCAAGACCACTAGAGAGGAATTCACACATTGGCAGGCTCTAGAGCAAGGAGATTGGATATTCCCCGAGCTCCGGCCAAACTCCACAGGAGAAACTCATCTTTTACTGAAACCAGAACACTATTTAGGCTCGGTTGAATCCCATCAAGCACACAGCGATTGCGATGATTCCAAATGGACCAAGCTCCCAGAATGATGATGGAATTGAGACCTTTTTTAGTCTGGTCATCAACCCCAGAATTAGTTCTTGCCCACCATGCATCAAAGGAGTTGTCATCAGGCTGGGGGGAGAGGTCCTGCAGGCTGACCTTATGTAGAATGTTGTACCATACTTGCCGGGAGAAGACACATGAGATCAATAGGTGTTCAATCGTTTCCTCAGCTTGATCACAGAACGGGCAGCGTTCAGGATGGGGCAGACCTCTTTTAGCAAGACGATCTGCAGTCCAGCACCTATTGTGTGCCACTAACCACATGAAGAACTTGCATTTGCCTGGTGCCCAGCTCTTCCAGATTCTTTCCCAAGGCCCAAACTGCACAGCCCCAATAAAAAATCCCTCATATGCAGATTTAGCAGAGTACACTCCTGAACTAGAGAATTGACATATATGAGCATCATCTACTTCAGGTTGCAAAGTCAAACCCGAGAGAAGGTCCCACAATTTGAAAAATTCTATCAACACGGGTACTGTAGTGGCACCCCATATGTCCTGCACCCATTTCATCTCGGTAAGGGCTTCATACATTGTCCTTTTCCTTGCTTTGTTGTTGACTGATCCAAAAAGAGTAGGCACTAATTGATCCAGGCTCTGTCCATACAGCCACCTGTCGGTCCAAAAAATTGTGTTCTTGCCATTGCCAACTTCTGAGACAATGGCCACTCCAAAGAAAGCTTTGACCGCAGGGTGCACTTGGATCTGGAAAGCCGCCCAGGGCCTATCAGGTTCAGTTTTCTGCAGCCACAACCAACGCATCCGGAGCCCATCCCAGCTGCTGCAGCTGGGAAATACCAAGGCCTCCGAGTTCTGGTGGCCGAGTAACCTTAGGCCAGGCCAACAGGCAGTGTCCCCCCTTCGCATCCCTTCTTCCTCTCCAAAGAAAGCCCCTTCTAATTTTATTAATTGCTTTAAGAGCCCAGGGAGGAAGATCCACAGAACAGTTCTAATGTGCTGTCTAATTTCACACAAAAGATGTGCCAATCAAACTAAAAATTGTGGCCTAACAGGAACATAAGACGGCCTAATCCTCACAACTAAAAACTAGCTCGACTCTACCATTCTAGCAATTCATATAACACAATCATCTATTATACTTTGGTGTCATGCCATAAGGCTCCCAATAGCAAGGTCTCTCTATTCCTAGTTACAGTCTATCCAATACCCTACTTTGCTTCCTAAACATAACTCGTTACTAAGAGATTACATCAACAAAATCATACTGTATTTTTTTAACAATAAGCCTGTTGATTTTTATTTCTTTACATCTCAATCAATTAAGCATCACAATCGGTATCACCTTTCCTTGAGCTTCAGATCATGGATCCTCGAGCACGGCCCTGCAAACACCCAACCGAACTTATGATGAGTAAAATAAATCCACCGCAAAACGCATTAAAAAAAAGAAACGAAGGAACGGCCGTACCGAGATTGCTCTTGGTGTTGACGAAGAGGTCGTGGGGACAGAACCGGACCATGTAGGGGCCGCACACGTCCGGATCGTCCCACTTCAGCTCCTTGTGCCCCTTCTTCTCCTCCTCCGTTAGGTTACGAGCTGCAAACGACAGCACCCGCCGCGCGGTTAGGGTTAGGGGTAGGGTTACGGCATGGGAAGGCGCCGTTCGGGCGAGGGGGATCTGGTGGGTACTTACCTGTGCCCATGAGCTCGTCAAGGAGGGCTCGCTGTGCGTCCATGGCGGAGAGGGCAAGGAGCCGTCGAGAAACCCTAAGCCTGGCGGCCCCTTCCTTCACTTTCCCCTCTACTCAGGTGGGTTTGGATTTGGTTTCGTCCCAGTAGGAACTAGGAACAGACAGGGAGAGAACCCTAGCGCTTGCCAACGCATAAAGAGAGGTTTTATTTCACGAGGACAATAATTTTAAGATTGACCAATATACTTATATAATAAAACCATACTAATATTTATGGCATATAACAACTGTGATTATATTAATCACGAAATCTATATCTTTATAATATACTACATAAATACTTGTGTGTTGCAACGGGACTATAATTTTTTTACCGTGGACGCGGACGCAGGCGCATGAGCTTCGAGGATTTTATATCGAATACAGACACGTGGATCCGGTCTTCGTATCGAAACAACTTCAGGCACTGAGTAGCATCAACAGATCTTTACAATTTGTCAGTGTTTTATAATTTCAAATCATAAGGCAGGTAACATCTAGGTATGAAATCGGATCTTAAAAAAATAAAAAGAAATAATGAATAGTTTTTGATTGAGAGATCCAGAAATTAGGCTCACCTTTGATCTCCTGTGCGAGAGCACGTGCTTTCTATTTTATAAATAATGTGATGAGGCCGCCGACTGTCTTCAAAGCGAACTCTGCAGAAGTTTGTTCCGACACGCACTGTGACCGTAGGCACACTCGTGCCGGCCGTTTTGCGATTTTGGACTTCTAGCGCGGAGGCGCGAAGGCGTGTGGACTTTGGACTTTTGTGCAGGAACGCCGACCGGATAGAATACAGATTTGGTATTACCGGGTAGATGATTGCTTTAGAGTCATTTTTTATGTAGATAGATTGAAGATGCAAATATTAATACTCTCTCTGTTTTAAATTATAAGATGTTTTATCTTTCTAAGTACATTATTTTTATTATATATTTATACCTAGTGAATACATAGATACCTAGCAAAAGCTACGCATCTAAAAAAGTCAAAACATCTTATAATTTCAAACAAAAAAAATATTGTTTATTATAAGGGAAAATTATGTTCTTGCCCTTGTCCATTACTTTAATTGTGATTTTGCCCTGTTTTTTCAACTTTATGTTTTTATCCTTATTATTTTGAACTAGATGAGTGCCCGTGCGTTGCAACGGGTGCAACATAAATTGAATGAGATATTTGCTAGCCAAGTCAAAATTAATAATATATCAATTCAATTTTTCACGTGTATTATACCACGATAATGTCTAGAAACACATTCATTATCGTAATGAATATGAAATAAAAGTTAGGTTTGGAGCTTATTGTCTGAAAGTTACGACAAACATAAGTTACCTCAAAGGCTGAAAATTTATTGATAGGCATCGAATTGAATTTATTCCTGCTCTGCCTTGCCAAAATATGTATACTCGGACTTACAATATCCTAACCCACATGAGGCATGGCACTAATTCATTTTTTAGGGAAAAAAATATTTGTTGTCAACACGCGATGCGAAGGACGACGAATGAGATTTAGATCACGATCATGATCATTGCGTGGTGATATTCCAATAAATTTTTTTCTTTTCCCATAATTCTCTTTCTGTTTTATTCTATTTTATTTACTTACCTTCCAGTGTCTCCATGCGGTGATTATTTGCCTGCCGGTGATTCCATGAAGTTTTATTCCATTTTATTTACTTGCCTTTCAGTGTCTTCATGCGGTGATTATTTGCCTGTCGGATATGGATCGCATGAGATGCGGTAATTATTTGCCTGCCGGATATGGATCGCATGAGTGTTTTGATCCTGCTGGGTAGATGTTGACAATCCGTATGTTTTAGTTGTAGCATGCTCTACCTTGCCAAAACATGTATATTCGGACTTACAATATCCTAGCCCGCATGAGGCATGACAATAATTTATTTTTTGGAAAAAAATTATTTGTTGTCAACACGCAACGCGAAGGACGACAAACGAGATTTGGATCACGATCATGATCATTGCGTGATGATATTCCAATAAATTCCTTTCTCTTCCCATAATTCTCTTTCCGTTTTACTCCATTTTATTTACTTGCCTTCCAGTGTCTCAATGCGGTAATTATTTGCCTACCGGTGATTCTGTGAGTTTTATTCTATTTTATTTACTTGCCTTCTAGTATCTCCATGCGGTGATTATTTGCCTGTCGGATATGGATCGCATGAGATGTGGTGATTATTTGCCTGCCGGATATAGATCGCAAGAGTGTTTTGCTCTTGCGGGGTAGATGTTGACAATCCATATGTTTTAGTTGTAGAGATTGAACTGTCCGTCTGTCCCTCTTTTGGATGACTGTCAAATACCTAGGGAATAGACGAATTAAAAAATTCAAAACCAAAAAAAAAGCCCAAATGACCACACTATCCCTTATCCCTTTCTAGCTCTTCCTCGACTCGTCCAAACACACGCATCAGGAGCGGGCGGCGGTGCGGTACGGGCTCGTGCGGTGTAGGGTGACGCGGTGCCCGGCGGCGATGCAGCCTAGGGCGCGCGGTGAGGGCTCCGGGGCTTGGGGGCGGGCGACGCGGCATCTCAGAGCAAGCGGCGCGGCATCGAGAGCGGGCGGTGGCGGTGCCTGGCAGCGGGTGTCCACGGCTCCCGGCGGCGGGTCTCGGGGGCGCCCGGCCGCAGCTCCCGGTGGCTCCTGCCGCCCACCTCTTGTTCTTCTAGGCATGGGAGTAGCGTCAAGGTGTGCAGATAGCCACGTGGCTGCAATCCTGCATCCCGGCCATCGCCTTCGCCACGCTCCTCTCGGCTTGCCGCTCCCTCTCGCACGTGCGCTAGATCCAAGCACACCTAGGTGTCCACGGGCTAGACACCAATGAGTTCCTCCTCACCAGGCTTGTTGAAAGGTCCTTGTATGGTTTTGGTAATTGAGTGGCAACATAGGTAGACTAATTGTGTTTATGTGAGATACACAGGTGATTAGTCCACAAGTATATGTATGTGAACAACATATGCGATGAAGATGAAAATGGCTCGGAGATGTTGCAAAGCTCACACATGTGATGATGAAGGAGCTCATTGCACATAAGACATGACATTGAGTCATGTGATAAAGGTGGAGAAGATCAAGACAAGACTTGGCTTGATGGACCGGTTGCAAGCGTGAAGGACAAGTTGGAGGCTTTAGAGTGATGGACCGTGTGGCGGTGAAGCTTGAGCAAGACTTGGCACCGATGGACGAAGGCAACGGTGAAAAGCAAGTGAAGTTAAGATCGATGAATCAATATGATCACGTGATGATATGAAGTGGATCACATCATTGTTGATCATGTTGGTGTATGTGTTGCATCGATATTGGAGATGGAATGGAATGCGCAAGGCAAAGGTATAACCTAGGGCATTTGGGTTTAGGATAGATGGTTGTACTATCAAGAGGGGCAAACTTGTTTGTATATCGGTTATCTACTGTCACTCGAGTGATCTAACTTTGCATCGTCGCTAAGATTGAGTGGCGTGGCAAGTTGAGTGGCTAATCCTTTAGAAAATGATTGTGAAAATGCTAACACACATACACATGATCGTGTACACTTGGTGGTGTTGGCATATTTACAAAGGAGATGAAGTTAGAGTTGAAACGGGTCAACTCGGTGAAGAAATGAAGGTGAAAGGAGGTCACTATAAGTGACCGGACGCTGTCCTCGATAGGACCGGCGCGTCCGGTCAGTGGCAGCAGTGAGTGCGCGGTCTCGGTCTTGTGACTGGACGCTGGCACGAAGAGTGACCGGACGCTCAGGGCCTGCATCCGGTCAGTGCTAATGTATGGTGATGTAGGCGGCGCTGGAGTTTGGCGCGTGGGCGTAGAACCGATCGGACACTGGTCTGCATCCGGTCATGGTGGACCAGACGCGTTTGGTCACAAAATAGAGGCTCGGGGACCTCTCTGGAAACGACCAGACTTAGGAGTAGCAGCGTCCAGTCATTTCACTATGCTACGTCCAGTCGCGACTTGACTGTTGGCGCGAGACAGCCGACCGTTGAGATCGAGTGACTAAGGTTGAACGGAGGCGACGCGTGGCGTGCATCCGTTACCAGAAGCTGGACCAAGCGCGTCTGGTCGATCTGACCGGAGCGTTTGGTCACCCCGAGCTATGCCCAATGAAGGGGTACAATGGCTCAATTTTCATGGGGGCTATAAATAGAAGGAGGTCTCAGCCTTGGGCTGTTGGCTAAGCACACTAGAGCCACTAGAGCCTTGGTGGCTTATGTGATAGTGCTTGGGAGCCTTTTAACTCACTCTAGCTTGATAGTGTTCATCCGATTGAGTGAGTGAGTGATTCTAGTGCGATTGCATCGTGAGGTTGCATCGAGTGGCACTAGGTGGTCGTCTTGTAAGCCGGTGGTGCTTGTTACTCTTGGAGGTTGCCACCACCTAGACGGCTTTGTGGTGGTCTCCATCGAAGCCCACAAGAAGCTTATGCTGTGCTCCGGAGAAGATCTTTGTGAGGGGCATTGTGCTCGCCCCACGAAAGCCACGAAGAGCAACTATAGTAAAGCGAGACACGAAGGGTGATAAGTGGTCCGGCCGGGTCAAATGCTAGAGCTTATGGTAAGCACTCCACGTGGGAGAGTGTGACTTGTGGGTCACCACTAGCAAGAGGACTGGCGGCAACCTTGAAGCTTGTCTCAATAGCGACTAGCGTGTTGGCAAGCACGTGAACCTCGGGAAAAATCATCGTGTCATCCTTGTATTACCGTTGGTTTGCATCCTCGTTACACAAGCTTGTAATTACTTTCATATACATTATGCTTGTGTAGTTGCTTTTGAAATTAGTTAGCTTGTGTAGCTTGCTAGTTATCTTCTGGCTTGTGTAGCATAGAAGTAGCTCTCTTGCGTGGCTAATTTGTTTTGTGTAACCTTATTGGTCACATTACTTAGTTTGTGTAGCTAAGTATTTGCGCTCTCTAATTTGGCATTGGTTGCCTTGTTATTGAGCATTGCTGGTGATCTTAGGTGTCTTTGTGCTTTTGGTTACTAGCATGTGTAGGAGCTCCCTCATTGCTTGAAGTACTAGTGGCATAGGTTTGTGTGACCTTGCTTCTAGAATTGATTAGGTGAGCTCTAGCTAGGCCGGCACCTTTGTTGCTTAATTAGAATCTTTGCAAGGTGCTAGAGAACATAGATAGAGGGGTGTAGTCTTGGCTAGACCGATAGTTTTAATTCTACACTTGTTTTGGTTAGCCGACGCGATTAAGTTTTAGAAAGGACTATTCACCTCCTCTCTAGTCCGTCATCTCGACCCTACACTCGTCGAGCTATACCTCTCGCTCGGTGCCACTGACGACGCACGTGGGGTGCTCGACGGGATGCAGCAGCATGGTGCGAGGGCAACTGCCTACTCGTGGGATGCGCTCCTGCACAGGCACGTCCGCTAGGAACGCGGTGAGGCAGCAGGCCCCATCACCGACGCGTTTGTGGAGATGCGCGCCGCGGGGGGCAATGCCAACGAGTACACGTACGACTGCCGGCAGCATGCTCAAGTCAATCTCCGAGAGCGCCAGGACGTCGATGGTCATGGTCACCACCACGCACGCGAGGCTCGTCAAGAATGCTTTCATGGGCGCGCCAGGGATGCTGATGACTGGGCTCATGGACGTCTTACTTCAAGTGCGGAAAGGTGAAGCTCGCGTTGAGGGTGTTTGAGGAAATGCCTGAGAAGGACATGGTCATGTGGGGGCAGCCATTGCTGGGTTCACACACAAGGGGATTGTCGATGTTTCACCACCGATAGCCTGCCACGGGGGTACCCAAGACAGTTTGTTCGGGCTTCAGCGTATGCGGAACTCGACGGTTAACGCAAGAGACAGTCGATTTATCCTGGTTCGGACCCTCGATCGTGATCGAGTAATAGCCCTACATCCAGTCGACATTAGCCTTTGCGTTGGATTGATTGTGTAGTGTTGTGTTGTTCAAGAGTCCCCTCTCTAGAAACCCTGCCCTCCTTTATATAGTCAGGAGGTCAGAATCCTAGTCGGTTTACAATAAGAGTTTCTAGTAGGATTATAGAATACTACTACTACTAAGATTACATTGGAAGAATCCTAGTTAGACTAGATCTTCTCCCTTCCTTGCGGGGTATCCCATGGGTCCCACACCGACAAGCCCCTGAGCACTTCATGGTTGAGCTCTGGAAGCCTCGTCTTGTTCCTTCAGGTCTTGCCGAGTAGGAACAAGTGTCGTCCGAGTGCTTTCTTGAGCGAAACCGTGTAGCGCTTCGTGAGATCTTCGCATGGTGTATACCTTTTTGAAGAAAAAGTACTCCCATTTGGATGTAGCCCCCGAGCCTCTTGCTATTTGGCACAAGGAGCTAGAGGGTCTTCTCTTGAAATCGCTCTGATTCTTCGTCGAAGGGCTCCTGAGCATATACCTAGGTTCTTTATCAAAAAGAGCTCGGATATAGCTAGGTCCGGGTTCTTTTTATCGTGAGGCCTTGAAGTGGTCTGTCTTGGAGAAGTCTTTTTGGTGACGTGCGCTTTTTGAAGAAAAAAGTGCACTCATTGAGTGTAGCCCCCGAGCCTCTTGCTATTTAGAACAAAAAGTTGTAGGGTCTTGAATGTTATGTTGTTTGAAAACTGCTGTCTTGAAGAAGTCTTCTTAGTGATGTGCGCTTTTTTGAAGAAAAAAGTGCACTCACTGAGTGTAGCCCCCGAGCCTCTTGCTATTTGGAACAAAAAGTTGAAGGGTCTTGAATCTGAGTTGTTCAAAGGACTAAAAGCCTTTCCTATTGCAGCCCCTGAGCATATACCTGGGTTCTTTTATTCGAAAAGAACTCGGATACAGGATCTTGGCATGCTCTCTGGTAATCTGCTTTTGTCAGATGTTGTTGTATGGTGGTGGTTGAGAGTAAATGATGTTTGTTCACGAGTTGTACAGTGTTGGTATATTCTTCCGAATATGCTTGTTCTTGAGTACTGCTCCTTCACGCCTAAGTCCTCTTTCATTGAATTCTGTCTTTTCACTGTGTACTTTGTTAGGTTTGTTCCGTTGGTGCTCCCGATCCATGTGCACCTCTTCTTTGGTCTATAAATACACTCCTGGTGTGCTGTTTTGATTCGTCGAGCATTTTGTTGCGTGGTCTGAAATCTCCGTAGTCATGAATATGATAGTTTGTCAAGTAGAGCAGCCCCCGAGCGTATTTTGCAGTTCTTGTATATCTTGTCGTAGCTGGAGGGAGTCTTGTGATAGGGATTAGAGGTAGACTAATCCTGCAGCGGCATTGTACCGGGAAGTACGTGGCGATAGTTGGAGGAAGTCTTGTGATGTGAGATACATTCCTTTATCCAACAGTTCTGGGTTGATCCTCATCGCCTGCCCTAAGACTATCCGATGCAGATCAACACCATATCCAGCATCACATCAGACTTGGGTAGACAGATGCCTGCAGGCTTCTCCTGGTCCATGTTGTCTCGACGTGCTGCTGATCTCCGCCTTGGATGTGCTGCGTTCTTCCTTTGAAGAAAACAGTGTAGCCGAGTGCGGTTTGTTCTACCTAGTAGTAATTTGGAACACGTAGTCGTTCTAGAGCCTAGTTGTGTCCGGGTTCCTTTTTACTACCTTGCCTGTCGTAGTACCGAGTTCGTTGGGTCTTGTCAGATGTGTAATCTAGTAACTTTTGAAGCTACTTATAATGGAAAGAATCTTGTCTTCTAAGTTGTCATTCTCTTTTTTGTTGATATCCTGGTTGTTTATGAGACTCCTGAGTTCTTTATATTAGAACCCAGTTTTTGTGTTCCTTGTGAGGTAGCCCTCTGTTGCTTCATGGTTGATGAGTTCTTTTTATAACAATATGATAACTCCGCCATGGTGCTAGATGGATAAGTTTGAAATATGCCCGTTGAACTGTACCATTGTGTAGAATTGTGCCATCCGTCATCTTAGCTGCGTCAGCCGTAGTGAGAAATGAACCGTTGTGTTCTCATGCCATGTTTAAACGGGCCTGGTGGGCCACGTTTCTATTGCTGTAAAAATCTATTTTTAGGCCTTTCTTCTTCTTTTTCTTTATTGCCCCGCTTTTGCCTTGAAACCCTAGTCTTCAAAACTCCGCCACCGCCATTATCACCATCATCTGAGCGCCGCCGTCTGAGCATCATCGTTCCTTAGAGCTTTTATTGCTTTTGCTAGTATATGGGTAGGAAGAAATCAGCGAGCAAGTCCCAGGCAGCCTTTGTGGATGAGGAGGCCTCGCTTTCTGTGATTGAGAATCAAGAATTCATAGCCATGAGGGCTGCTCAAAAGATCTGGCCGACTCCGACTACAACTGAGGATTAGTTGCGCGAGCTCGTTAGTGATGGTCTGATCCAAGGCAAGGAGTTTGCTGATTGGAGAGCTCCAGGCGAGCATCGGGTCCCAACTCCAGGTCCTGGTGAGATTGTTCTTTTTGTTTCCTTTATCCATGCCGGACTCTGCCTTCCAGCTTCTGCTTTTCTTCACCGATTTCTCAGCTATTTTAGAGTTAGCCTGAACCATCTAGCTCCCAATGTTGTCCTTCATCTTTCCGTTTTTGTTCATCTTTGTGAAACTTTTCTTGGAATTCCTCCTTCTCTTTCTCTCTTTCCTTACTTCTTCCGTCTGAAACCCCAACCCCACCACGACGACACCCATGTTCTTGGTGGCTGCGGGATTCAGTTTCGTCAGGGTCTTAAGAGTAAATTCTTTAATTATGACTTGGTTGATTCTATGAGGGATTGGCGTGCCGACTGGTTTTATGCCGCCAATTTGATTCCTTCTCTTACTATTCATTATGGATCTGGTCCCACGGTTAATGACCGATGGGAAAAGAATCCCCTGACGTCGGATGAGCTCTAGGCGATCAAGCCATTTCTTGAGAGGATATGTACTCTGAAATGGCACGGCTTGTCCGATCCTCGTACTTTTCGGCCTGTTGTGACGGTGGTCGCGGTTGTCATAGCGCCGTTCTTCGTGGCGATCATCATTGCGACGTGGTCTGGTGGTCGAGGTGGTCAGAGCTCGGTGGAGCCGCTCGGGACATGGTTGACGTGGTCCGTGGTCGATGTGGTCAGAGCTCGGTGGAGCCGCTCGAGACGTGGTCGACGTGGTCCGTGGTCGATGTGGTCGGAGCTTGGCGGAGCCGCTCGAGACATGGTCGACGTGGTTCATGGTCGATGTGGTCAGAGCTCGATCAGTTCGGTGGTCGGAGGGCATGTACCTAGTTCCATCGCATGGGGAGGCAAAATCCCTTGGGCATGTCCAGCCGACGTCGGGCGCAGTTGGAGATCTTCCTTGCTTGCGTGAAGGTTACGGAGTAGCCTGGTGGCGGTTTAGTAGATTGTATGTGGTCTTCATATTTGGAGTCGGAGAAGCACATGGAGTCATTCCATGTTGTCGCTGTACATTGTGTATGAATACATACATAACACGAACACCCATAGTTGGCCCACTTGCTTGTACTCCGTCTTCTTGCATAGCTGCTTGACGTCATCTTCATCGTGCATGTAATGGCAAGCCATCGTGCAAATCTGGTGTCGTAGCTCCATGTGGATGCCGCCTTAATGCTCCGTTACTTCTTGATACTCCTCAATCCGAACCATGTTGACGAAGTTGCGTGGCTTTGGCCGAGGTCGATGTATAAAACACAAATCCAAGCAGCGTTGTATATTGTACGCGTAGTTGGAAGCAGTGTTTCACAGGCCGTAGGGGTGAGTCTGGTAATTCTCCATCAAGGCTTCGCACTCTGAGAGCCAGAGACCCGTTGCGGGGGCTGGTCAGCGATGAACGGAGCGCCCTTCAGGAGTAGACATGACCACGAGATCCATACCGAGTCGTGCAGGACGACCGGCCCAAGCTGGTCGGGTAGATCTGTTGTGGGTAGTGGTTACCTGCTCGGTAGTTTGATTTTGAATCGAATCTACCAGAGCTAGGGTTTCAGCAAGCTTGGTGCTGACCCGATCGATGGAGTCGAGCAGGTCGGTGTTGTCGATCTGCCTCCCTTCGTAGCGAGGAAGCGAACGACGGGTTGTTGGTGTGGCTGAAGACGATGCTTGTGTGGCCGGAGCCAGATCCAATGTGGTCAGAGCCGTAGCCGATGCTGGTGAAGCAGTGGTCGACGCAGATTGGATCTGCGCCTCCTCCGTGGTCATGGCGATGAAGTTGTTAGAGCCAGTGCTCCAGGTGATCTGGCCGATGGTGAATGTGAGGCCGTTCAGCGTAGACATGGAGCCGGGGATGATGACCATCTTGTTCGTCTGGGGAGCAGTACACACACCCCCTACCTAGCACGCCACTGTCGATGAAATATGGTCGGCAGTCTACCTAGGGGTATGCCCAAGGTAGTAGATTATCGGCAAACAAGTGCGCAAGCTACGAACGAGATGGTGACGCAAGACAGACATGAGGTTTCATCCAGGTTCGGCCACCATGAGGGCGTAATACCTACGTCCTGCGTCTGATTGTATTGTTGTATGTCAATGAGATTGTGATGTTTTGAGAGGGGTCCCCTGCCCGCCTTATATAGTCTGGGGGGGCAGGGTTACAGATCTGGAAACTAATCCCAACCAGTTACAATTGCCATAGGTGGCCGGATAAGGATTCCTATTCTAACCGACTAGGATCTTGCTTGATCTCCAAGTCTGCCTTCATTCCTTGCGTGGGACTCTGAGCAGATCGGCTGGGCCGCGCGTCGTCTTCTGGTGGACCGAACCCCCTAGTCCGGGCCGGCCCAAACCTAGCCGTAAGGGTATAGGAGTTCATACCCCCACAGCTCATCCCCGAGCGCCTTGTATCCTTCGAGTAGCGCTATCTTGAGCTTGCCAGAAGGATGTAAGGGGCTCAAGATAAAATTTGAAAAATATTTCCCCCAAAGTGTGCCCACTTTGACTCTGAGTTGAAAAGAGACACGGTCGTCCTTGTAGAATCGGAGGCGTTTGAACCATCAGAACGAGCACATTCACCGCAAGGTGAAGTGTGCCCACTTAGTCCCCGAGCCTGGTAGTAGGTGACATAGGCACGTGGTGCCATGGTCTAAAAGAGTCTTGTTAATTAGATACAGCATGCACCATCAGGTGCATCGTACCGATGTAGTCCCCGAGCTTGCTGGAAGGAGAGGTATGAGCCTTGTAGCAAGGTCTAAAGGGGAAAAAATATCCCAACTATATGCGAGTCGCCAGTCGCATGTAGTCGAGACGCGAAGTCCTCGAGCTGTGGTCAGAGAGTGGTCGAGGCAGCCCCCGAGCACAGGTCGAGGAGCAAGCGATGAAGTCCCCGAGCTGTGGTCAGAGAGTGATCGAGGCAGTCCCCGAGCACAGGTCGAGGAGTGAGCGACGAAGTCCCCGAGCTGTGGTCAGAGAGTGATCAAGGCAGTCCCCGAGCACAGGTCGAGGAGCGAGCGATGAAGTCCCCGAGCTATGGTCAGAGAGTGATCGAGGCAGTCTCCGAGCGTAGGTCGAGAAGCGAGCGACGAAGTCCCCGAGCTATGGCCAGAGAGTGATCAAGGCAGTCCCCGAGCACAGGTCGAGGAGCGAGCGATGAAGTCCCCGAGCTGTGGTCAGAGAGTGATCGAGGCAGTCCTCGAGCACAGGTCGAGGAGCGAGCGACGAAGTCCCTGTGCGTAGCTCGAAATTCCTGCAATATAAATATGTAGAATGGTAGTACATGATGTACAAAGTAATAAATTATGGACAAAAAAATCAGTGGTGAAGAAATAGCGTATGACGCTCAACAGTCATTTGCAAATGAGCATGATGTGATAAAGCAGTTGGTGCTTTGTAAACATCAGTGTAAAAGTGAAGTTTGTGTTTATACTTAATATAAACTGCTCGACCAGTTAGTGTGTAGCTGAGTCTCCAGCCCTAGCTAGCCCATTAACCATAACGCGGGGCGCGGAGCCCGTGCACGTGTAGGAAGAACAAAGCGTCGCTAAGGAGCCGCTGTCGACCACCCATAACGTAGAGGGCAGACGCTCGTGCACGTGTAGGGAGGAGCCGGATACAGGGCCATTTCTGGAGACATCGAGCGTCAACATGACTGGTCGAGGATTTGCATTAAGTATAGCTGTATGTTATATTTAAGATGGTATACACGGACAAACGTTATTTGAAGAATAATCATGACGAGAATGTTGTGGAGAAACATCGTAATGAAAATTATATTAAATATAAATATTAGAAGTGTACTTATCTTTGGATAGAAATATGGTTGATGGCGATAAAGTTGTCCGATCCTCGTACTTTTCGGCCTGTTGTGACGGTGGTCGCGGTTGTCATAGCGCCGTTCTTCGTGGCGATCATCATTGCGACATGGTCTGGTGGTCGAGGTGGTCGGAGCTCGGTGGAGCCGCTCGGGACATGGTTGACGTGGTCCGTGGTCGATGTGGTCGGAGCTCGGCGGAGCCGCTCGAGACGTGGTCGACGTGGTCCGTGGTCGATGTGGTTGGAGCTTGGCGGAGCCGCTCGAGACGTGGTTGACGTGGTTCGTGGTTGATGTGGTCAGAGCTCGATCAGTTCGGTGGTCGGAGGGCATGTACCTAGTTCCATCGCATGGGGAGGCAAAATCCCTCGGGCATGTCCAGCCGATGTCGGGCGCAGTTGGAGATCTTCCTTGCTTGCGTGAAGGTTACGGAGTAGCCTGGTGGCGGTTTAGTAGATTGTATGTGGTCTTCATATTTGGAGTCGGAGAAGCACACGGAGTCCTTCCAGGTTGTCGTTGTACATTGTGTATGAATACATACATAACACGAACACCCATAGTTGGCCCACTTGCTTGTACTCCGTCTTCTTGCATAGCTGCTTGACGTCATCTTCATCGTGCATGCAATGGCAAGCCATCGTGTAAATCTGGTGTCGTAGCTCCATGTGGATGCCGCCTTAATGCTCCATTACTTCTTGATACTCCTCAATCCGAACCATGTTGACGAAGTTGCGTGGCTTTGGCCGAGGTCGATGTATAAAACACAAATCCAAGCAGCATTGTATATTGTATGCATAGTTGGAAGCAGTGTTTCACAGGCCGTAGGGCTAAGCCTGGTAATTCTCCATCAAGGCTTCGCACTCTGAGAGCCAGAGACCCGTTGCGGGGGCTGGTCGGCGATGAACGGAGCGCCCTTCAGGAGTAGACGTGACCACGAGATCCGTCTCGAAGTCGCAGCGGTGACGCACCGCCCGAGCCGGTCGTAGATCTATTGTGGGTAGTGGTTACCTGCTCGGTAGTTTGATTTTGAATCGAATCTACCAGAGCTAGGGTTTCAGCAAGCTTGGTGCTGACCCGATCGATGGAGTCAAGCAGGTCGGTGTTGTCGATCTGCCTCCCTTTGTAGCGAGGAAGCGAACGACGGGTTGTCGGTGTGGCTGAAGACGATGCTTGTGTGGCCGGAGCGAGATCCAATATGGTCAGAGCCGTAGCCGATGCTGGTGAAGCAGTGGTCGACGTAGATTGGATCTGCGCCTCCTCCGTGGTCATGGCGATGAAGTTGTTAGAGCCAGTGCTCTAGGTGATCTTGCCGATGGTGAATGTGAGGCCGCTTAAAGCACAGACATGGAGCCGGGGATGATGACCATCTTGTTCGTCTGGGGAGCAGTACACACACCCCCTACCTGGCACGCCACTATCGATGAAATATGGTCGGCAGTCTAACTAGGGGTATGCCCAAGGTAGTAGATTATCGGCAAACAAGTGCGCAAGCTACTTAACGAGATGGTGACGCAAGATGCATACACGAGGTTTTATCCAGTTCGCCACCGTGAGGGCGTAATACCTACGCCCCGCGATCGATTGTATTGTTGTATGTCAATGAGATTGTGATGTTTTGAGAGGGTCCCCGCCCTTTATATATAGTCCAGGGGCGGG
Organism: Miscanthus lutarioriparius; assembly: GCA_904845875.1. Classification (NCBI taxonomy): domain Eukaryota; kingdom Viridiplantae; phylum Streptophyta; class Magnoliopsida; order Poales; family Poaceae; genus Miscanthus; species Miscanthus lutarioriparius. Next base: position 78,616,874 of record CAJGYO010000003.1, on the reverse strand, counting down.
ATTACGAGATCTGAAACTAATCCCAACCGGTTACAATTGCCATAGGTGGCCGGATAAGGATTCCTATTCTAACCGACCAGGATCTTGCTTGATCTCCAAGTCTGCCTTCATTCCTTGCGTGGGACTCCGAGCAGATCGGCTGGGCCGCGCGTCGTCTTCTGGTGGACCGAACCCCCTGGTCCGGGCTGGCCCAAACCTAGCCGTAAGGGTATAGGAGTTAATACCCCCACAGCTAGTCCCCGAGCGCCTTGTATCCTTCGAGTAGCGCTGTCTTGAGCTTGCCAGAAGGATGTAAGGGGCTCAAGATAAAATTTGAAAAATATTTCCCCCGAAGTGTGCCCACTTTGACTCTGAGTTGAAAAGAGACACGGTCGTCCTTGTAGAATCGGAGGCGTTTGAACCATCAGAACGAGCACATTCACCGCAAGGTGAAGTGTGCCCACTTAGTCCCCGAGCCTGGTAGTAGGTGACATAGGCACGTGGTGCCATGGTCTAAAAGAGTCTTGTTAATTAGATACAGCATGCACCATCAGGTGCATCGTACCGATGTAGTCCCCGAGCTTGCTGGAAGGAGAGGTATGAGCCTTGTAGCAAGGTCTAAAGGGGAAAAAATATCCCAACTATATGCGAGTCGCCAGTCGCATGTAGTCGAGACGCGAAGTCCTCGAGCTGTGGTCAGAGAGTGGTCGAGGCAGCCCCCGAGCACAGGTCGAGGAGCAAGCGATGAAGTCCCCGAGCTGTGGTCAGAGAGTGATCGAGGCAGTCCTCGAGCACAGGTCGAGGAGCGAGCGACGAAGTCCCTGTGCGTAGCTCGAAATTCCTGCAATATAAATATGTAGAATGGTAGTACATGATGTACAAAGTAATAAATTATGGAGAAAAAATCAGTGGTGAAGAAATAGCGTATGACGCTCAGCAGTCATTTGCAAATGAGCATGATGTGATAAAGCAGTTGGTGCTTTGTAAACATCAGTGTAAAAGTGAAGTTTGTGTTTATACTTAATATAAACTGCTCGACCAGTTAGTGTGTAGCTGAGTCTCCAGCCCTAGCTAGCCCATTAACCATAACGCGGGGCGCGGAGCCCGTGCACGTGTAGGAAGAACAAAGCGTCGCTAAGGAGCCGCTGTCGACCACCCATAACGTAGAGGGCAGACGCTCGTGCACGTGTAGGGAGGAGCCGGATACAGGGCCATTTCTGGAGACATCGAGCGTCAACATGACTGGTCGAGGATTTGCATTAAGTATAGCTGTATGTTATATTTAAGATGGTATACACGGACAAACGTTATTTGAAGAATAATCATGACGAGAATGTTGTGGAGAAACATCGTAATGAAAATTATATTAAATATAAATATTAGAAGTGTACTTATCTTTGGATAGAAATATGGTTGATGGCGATAAAGTTGTCCGATCCTCGTACTTTTCGGCCTGTTGTGACGGTGGTCGCGGTTGTCATAGCGCCGTTCTTCGTGGCGATCATCATTGCGACATGGTCTGGTGGTCGAGGTGGTCGGAGCTCGGTGGAGCCGCTCGGGACATGGTTGACGTGGTCCGTGGTCGATGTGGTCGGAGCTCGGCGGAGCCGCTCGAGACGTGGTCGACGTGGTCCGTGGTCGATGTGGTTGGAGCTTGGCGGAGCCGCTCGAGACGTGGTTGACGTGGTTCGTGGTTGATGTGGTCAGAGCTCGATCAGTTCGGTGGTCGGAGGGCATGTACCTAGTTCCATCGCATGGGGAGGCAAAATCCCTCGGGCATGTCCAGCCGATGTCGGGCGCAGTTGGAGATCTTCCTTGCTTGCGTGAAGGTTACGGAGTAGCCTGGTGGCGGTTTAGTAGATTGTATGTGGTCTTCATATTTGGAGTCGGAGAAGCACACGGAGTCCTTCCAGGTTGTCGTTGTACATTGTGTATGAATACATACATAACACGAACACCCATAGTTGGCCCACTTGCTTGTACTCCGTCTTCTTGCATAGCTGCTTGACGTCATCTTCATCATGCATGCAATGGCAAGCCATCGTGTAAATCTGGTGTCGTAGCTCCATGTGGATGCCGCCTTAATGCTCCATTACTTCTTGATACTCCTCAATCCGAACCATGTTGACGAAGTTGCGTGGCTTTGGCCGAGGTCGATGTATAAAACACAAATCCAAGCAGCATTGTATATTGTATGCATAGTTGGAAGCAGTGTTTCACAGGCCGTAGGGCTAAGCCTGGTAATTCTCCATCAAGGCTTCGCACTCTGAGAGCCAGAGACCCGTTGCGGGGGCTGGTCGGCGATGAACGGAGCGCCCTTCAGGAGTAGACGTGACCACGAGATCCGTACCGAGTCGTGCAGGACGACCGGCCCGAGCTGGTCAGGTAGATCTATTGTGGGTAGTGGTTACCTGCTCGGTAGTTTGATTTTGAATCGAATCTACCAGAGCTAGGGTTTCAGCAAGCTTGGTGCTGACCCGATCGATGGAGTCAAGCAGGTCGGTGTTGTCGATCTGCCTCCCTTTGTAGCGAGGAAGCGAACGACGGGTTGTCGGTGTGGCTGAAGACGATGCTTGTGTGGCCGGAGCCAGATCCAATATGGTCAGAGCCGTAGCCGATGCTGGTGAAGCAGTGGTCGACGTAGATTGGATCTGCGCCTCCTCCGTGGTCATGGCGATGAAGTTGTTAGAGCCAGTGCTCTAGGTGATCTTGCCGATGGTGAATGTGAGGCCGTTCGGCACAGACATGGAGCCGGGGATGATGACCATCTTGTTCGTCTGGGGAGCAGTACACACACCCCCTACCTGGCACGCCACTATCGATGAAATATGGTCGGCAGTCTAACTAGGGGTATGCCCAAGGTAGTAGATTATCGGCAAACAAGTGCGCAAGCTACGAACGAGATGGTGACGCAAGACAGACACGAGGTTTTATCCAGGTTCGGCCACCGTGAGGGCGTAATACCTACGTCCTGCGTCTGATTGTATTGTTGTATGTCAATGAGATTGTGATGTTTTGAGAGGGGTCCCCTGCCCGCCTTATATAGTCTGGGGGCAGGATTACAGATCTGGAAACTAATCCCAACCGGTTACAATTGCCATAGGTGGCCGGATAAGGATTCCTATTCTAACCGACCAGGATCTTGCTTGATCTCCAAGTCTGCCTTCATTCCTTGCGTGGGACTCCGAGCAGATCGGCTGGGCCGCGCGTCGTCTTCTGGTGGACCGAACCCCCTGGTCCGGGCTGGCCCAAACCTAGCCGTAAGGGTATAGGAGTTAATACCCCCACAGCTAGTCCCCGAGCGCCTTGTATCCTTCGAGTAGCGCTGTCTTGAGCTTGCCAGAAGGATGTAAGGGGCTCAAGATAAAATTTGAAAAATATTTCCCCCGAAGTGTGCCCACTTTGACTCTGAGTTGAAAAGAGACACGGTCGTCCTTGTAGAATCGGAGGCGTTTGAACCATCAGAACGAGCACATTCACCGCAAGGTGAAGTGTGCCCACTTAGTCCCCGAGCCTGGTAGTAGGTGACATAGGCACGTGGTGCCATGGTCTAAAAGAGTCTTGTTAATTAGATACAGCATGCACCATCAGGTGCATCGTACCGATGTAGTCCCCGAGCTTGCTGGAAGGAGAGGTATGAGCCTTGTAGCAAGGTCTAAAGGGGAAAAAATATCCCAACTATATGCGAGTCGCCAGTCGCATGTAGTCGAGACGCGAAGTCCTCGAGCTGTGGTCAGAGAGTGGTCGAGGCAGCCCCCGAGCACAGGTCGAGGAGCAAGCGATGAAGTCCCCGAGCTGTGGTCAGAGAGTGATCGAGGCAGTCCCCGAGCACAGGTCGAGGAGTGAGCGACGAAGTCCCCGAGCTGTGGTCAGAGAGTGATCAAGGCAGTCCCCGAGCACAGGTCGAGGAGCGAGCGATGAAGTCCCCGAGCTATGGTCAGAGAGTGATCGAGGCAGTCTCCGAGCGTAGGTCGAGAAGCGAGCGACGAAGTCCCCGAGCTATGGCCAGAGAGTGATCAAGGCAGTCCCCGAGCACAGGTCGAGGAGCGAGCGATGAAGTCCCCGAGCTGTGGTCAGAGAGTGATCGAGGCAGTCCCCGAGCACAGGTCGAGGAGCGAGCGACGAAGTCCCTGTGCGTAGCTCGAAATTCCTGCAATATAAATATGTAGAATGGTAGTACATGATGTACAAAGTAATAAATTATGGAGAAAAAATCAGTGGTGAAGAAATAGCGTATGACGCTCAGCAGTCATTTGCAAATGAGCATGATGTGATAAAGCAGTTGGTGCTTTGTAAACATCAGTGTAAAAGTGAAGTTTGTGTTTATACTTAATATAAACTGCTCGACCAGTTAGTGTGTAGCTGAGTCTCCAGCCCTAGCTAGCCCATTAACCATAACGCGGGGCGCGGAGCCCGTGCACGTGTAGGAAGAACAAAGCGTCGCTAAGGAGCCGCTGCCGACCACCCATAACGTAGAGGGCAGACGCTCGTGCACGTGTAGGGAGGAGCCGGATACAGGGCCATTTCTGGAGACATCGAGCGTCAACATGACTGGTCGAGGATTTGCATTAAGTATAGCTGTATGTTATATTTAAGATGGTATACACGGACAAACGTTATTTGAAGAATAATCATGACGAGAATGTTGTGGAGAAACATCGTAATGAAAATTATATTAAATATAAATATTAGAAGTGTACTTATCTTTGGATAGAAATATGGTTGATGGCGATAAAGTTGTTCGATCCTCGTACTTTTCGGCCTGTTGTGACGATGGTCGCGGTTGTCATAGCGCCGTTCTTCGTGGCGATCATCATTGCGACATGGTCTGGTGGTCGAGGTGGTCGGAGCTCGGTGGAGCCGCTCGGGACATGGTTGACGTGGTCCGTGGTCGATGTGGTCGGAGCTCGGCGGAGCCGCTCGAGACGTGGTCGACGTGGTCCGTGGTCGATGTGGTTGGAGCTTGGCGGAGCCGCTCGAGACGTGGTTGACGTGGTTCGTGGTTGATGTGGTCAGAGCTCGATCGCCTCGGTGGTCGGAGGGCATGTACCTAGTTCCATCGCATGGGGAGGCAAAATCCCTCGGGCATGTCCAAATGTGTCGGTAGCTTGGAGATCTTCCTTGCTTGCGTGAAGGTTACGGAGTAGCCTGGTGGCGGTTTAGTAGATTGTATGTGGTCTTCATATTTGGAGTCGGAGAAGCACACGGAGTCCTTCCAGGTTGTCGTTGTACATTGTGTATGAATACATACATAACACGAACACCCATAGTTGGCCCACTTGCTTGTACTCCGTCTTCTTGCATAGCTGCTTGACGTCATCTTCATCATGCATGCAATGGCAAGCCATCGTGTAAATCTGGTGTCGTAGCTCCATGTGGATGCCGCCTTAATGCTCCATTACTTCTTGATACTCCTCAATCCGAACCATGTTGACGAAGTTGCGTGGCTTTGGCCGAGGTCGATGTATAAAACACAAATCCAAGCAGCATTGTATATTGTATGCATAGTTGGAAGCAGTGTTTCACAGGCCGTAGGGCTGAGCCTGGTAATTCTCCATCAAGGCTTCGCACTCTGAGAGCCAGAGACCCATTGCGGGGGCTGGTCGGCGATGAACGGAGCGCCCTTCAGGAGTAGACGTGACCACGAGATCCGTACCGAGTCGTGCAGGACGACCGGCCCGAGCTGGTCAGGTAGATCTATTGTGGGTAGTGGTTACCTGCTCGGTAGTTTGATTTTGAATCGAATCTACCAGAGCTAGGGTTTCAGCAAGCTTGGTGCTGACCCGATCGATGGAGTCAAGCAGGTCGGTGTTGTCGATCTGCCTCCCTTTGTAGCGAGGAAGCGAACGACGGGTTGTCGGTGTGGCTGAAGACGATGCTTGTGTGGCCGGAGCCAGATCCAATATGGTCAGAGCCGTAGCCGATGCTGGTGAAGCAGTGGTCGACGTAGATTGGATCTGCGCCTCCTCCGTGGTCATGGCGATGAAGTTGTTAGAGCCAGTGCTCTAGGTGATCTTGCCGATGGTGAATGTGAGGCCGTTCGGCACAGACATGGAGCCGGGGATGATGACCATCTTGTTCGTCTGGGGAGCAGTACACACACCCCCTACCTGGCACGCCACTATCGATGAAATATGGTCGGCAGTCTAACTAGGGGTATGCCCAAGGTAGTAGATTATCGGCAAACAAGTGCGCAAGCTACGAACGAGATGGTGACGCAAGACAGACACGAGGTTTTATCCAGGTTCGGCCACCGTGAGGGCGTAATACCTACGTCCTGCGTCTGATTGTATTGTTGTATGTCAATGAGATTGTGATGTTTTGAGAGGGGTCCCCTGCCCGCCTTATATAGTCTGGGGGCAGGATTACAGATCTGGAAACTAATCCCAACCGGTTACAATTGCCATAGGTGGCCGGATAAGGATTCCTATTCTAACCGACCAGGATCTTGCTTGATCTCCAAGTCTGCCTTCATTCCTTGCGTGGGACTCGAAAGCGATCGGGGCGGGCCGCTGGCGTCGTGTCGTCTTCTGGTGGACCGAACCCCCTGGTCCGGGCTGGCCCAAACCTAGCCGTAAGGGTATAGGAGTTAATACCCCCACAGCTAGTCCCCGAGCGCCTTGTATCCTTCGAGTAGCGCTGTCTTGAGCTTGCCAGAAGGATGTAAGGGGCTCAAGATAAAATTTGAAAAATATTTCCCCCGAAGTGTGCCCACTTTGACTCTGAGTTGAAAAGAGACACGGTTGTCCTTGTAGAATCGGAGGCGTTTGAACCATCAGAACGAGCACATTCACCGCAAGGTGAAGTGTGCCCACTTAGTCCCCGAGCCTGGTAGTAGGTGACATAGGCACGTGGTGCCATGGTCTAAAAGAGTCTTGTTAATTAGATACAGCATGCACCATCAGGTGCATCGTACCGATGTAGTCCCCGAGCTTGCTGGAAGGAGAGGTATGAGCCTTGTAGCAAGGTCTAAAGGGGAAAAATATCCCAAATATATGCGAGTCGCCAGTCGCATGTAGTCGAGACGCTAAGTCCCCGAGCTGTGGTCGGAGAGTGGTCAAGGCAGCCCCCGAGCATAGGTCGAGGAGCGAGCGATGAAGTCCCCGAGCTGTGGTCAGAGAGTGATCGAGGCAGTCCCTGAGCACAGGTCGAGGAGCGAGCGACGAAGTCCCTGAGCTGTGGTCAAAGAGTGATCAAGGCAGTCCCCGAGCACAGGTTGACGAGCAAGCGATGAAGTCCCCGAGCTGTGGTCAGAGAGTGATCGAGGCAGTCTCCGAGCGTAGGTCGAGAAGCGAGCGACAAAGTCCCCGAGCTATGGCCAAAGAGTGATCGTGGCAGTCCCCGAGCGTAGGTCAAGGAGTGAGCGATGAATTCTCCGAGCTGTGGTCAGAGAGTGATCGAGGCAGTCCCCGAGCACAGGTCGAGGAGCGAGCGATGAAGTCCCCGAGCTGTGGTCAGAGAGTGATCGAGGCAGTCCTCGAGCACAGGTCGAGGAGCGAGCGACGAAGTCCCTGTGCGTAGCTCAAAATTCCAGCAATATAAATATGTAGAATGGTAGTACATGATGTACAAAGTAATAAATTATGGAGAAAAAATCAGCGGTGAAGAAATAGCGTATGACGCTCAGCAGTCATTTGCAAATGAGCATGATGTGATAAAGCAGTTGGTGCTTTGTAAACATCAGTGTAAAAGTGAAGTTTGTGTTTATACTTAATATAAACTGCTCGACCAGTTAGTGTGTAGCTGAGTCTCCAGCCCTAGCTAGCCCGTTAACCATAACGCGGGGCGCGGAGCCCGTGCACGTGTAGGAAGAACAAAGCGTCGCTAAGGAGCCGCTGCCAACCACCCATAACGCAGAGGGCAGACGCTCGTGCACGTGTAGGGAGGAGTCGGAGACAGGGCCATTTCTGGAGACATCGAGCGTCAACATGACTGGTTGAGGATTTGCATTAAGTATAGCTGTATGTTATATTTAAGATGGTATACACGGACAAACGTTATTTGAAGAATAATCATGACGAGAATGTTGTGGAGAAACATCGTAATGAAAATTATATTAAATATAAATATTAGAAGTGTACTTATCTTTGGATAGAAATATGGTCGATGGCGATAAAGTTGTCCGATCCTCGTACTTTTCGGCCTGTTGTGACGATGGTCGCGGTTGTCATAGCGCCGTTCTTCGTGGCGATCATCATTATGACGTGGTCTGGTGGTTGAGGTGGTCGGAGCTTGGTGGAGCCGCTTGGGACATGGTTGACGTGGTCCGTGGTCGATGTGGTCAGAGCTCGGCGGAGCCGCTCGAGACGTGGTCGACGTGGTCCGTGGTCGATGTGGTCGGAGCTTGGCGGAGCCGCTCAAGACGTGGTCGATGTGGTTCGTGGTCGATGTGGTCAGAGCTTGATCAGTTCGGTGGTCGGACGGCATGTACCTAGTTCCATCGCATGGGGAGGCAAAATCCCTCGGGCATGTCCAGCCGATGTCGGGCGCAGTTGGAGATCTTCCTTGCTTGCGTGAAGGTTACGGGGTAGCCTGGTGGCGGTTTAGTAGATTGTATGTGGTCTTCATATTTGGAGTCGGAGAAGCACACGGAGTCCTTCCAGGTTGTCGCTGTACATTGTGTATGAATACATACATAACACGAACACCCATAGTTGGCCCACTTGCTTGTACTCCGTCTTCTTGCATAGCTACTTGACGTCATCTTCATCGTGCATGTAATGGCAAGCCATCGTGCAAATCTGGTGTCGTAGCTCCATGTGGATGCCGCCTTAATGCTCCGTTACTTCTTGATACTCCTCAATCCGAACCATGTTGACGAAGTTGCGTGGCTTTGGCCGAGGTCGATGTATAAAACACAAATCCAAGCAGTGTTGTATATTGTACGCGTAGTTGGAAGCAGTGTTTCATAGGCCGTAGGGCTAAGCCTGGTAATTCTCCATCAAGGCTTTGCACTCTGAGAGCCAGAGACCCGTTGCGGGGGCTGGTCGGCGATGAACGGAGCGCCCTTCAGGAGTAGACGTGACCACGAGATCCGCATCGAAGTCGTGCGCAGACGACCGGCCCGAGCTGGTCGGGTAGATCTGCTGTGGGTAGTGGTTACCGCCGATGGTTTGATTTTGAATCGAATCTACCAGAGCTAGGGTTTCAGCAAGCTTGGTGCTGACCCGATCGATGGAGTCGAGCAGGTCGGTGTTGTCGATCTGCCTCCCTTTGTAGCGAGGAAGCGAACGACGGGTTGTTGGTGTGGCTGAAGACGATGCTTGTGTGGCCGGAGCCAGATCCAATGTGGTCAGAGCCGTAGCCGATGCTGGTGAAGCAGTGGTCGACGCAGATTGGATCTGCGCCTCCTCCGTGGTCATGGCGATGAAGTTGTTAGAGCCAGTGCTCCAGGTGATCTGGCCGATGGTGAATGTGAGGCCGTTCGGCGTAGACATGGAGCCGGGGATGATGACCATCTTGTTCATCTAGGGAGCACTACACACACCCCCTACCTGGCACGCCACTGTCGATGAAATATGGTTGGCAGTCTACCTAGGGGTATGCCCAAGGTAGTAGATTATCAGCAAATAAGTGCGCAAGCTACGAACGAGATGGTGACGCAAGACAGACACGAGGTTTTACCCAGGTTCGGCCACCGTGAGGGCGTAATACCTACGTCCTGCGTCTGATTGTATTGTTGTATGTCAATGAGATTGTGATGTTTTGAGAGGGGTCCCCTGCCTGCCTTATATAGTCTGGGGGGCAGGGTTACAGATCTAGAAACTAATCCCAACCGGTTACAATTGTCATAGGTGGCCGGATAAGGATTCCTATTCTAACCGACCAGGATCTTGCTTCATCTCCAAGTCTGCCTTCATTCCTTGGGTGGAACTCTGAGCAGATCGACTGGGCCACGCGTCGTCTTCTGGTGGACCGAACCCCCTGGTCCGGGCCGGCCCAAACCTAGCCGTAAGGGTATAGGGGTTAATACCCCCACATTGCTGCTATGGTTCCCCCTCTAAAGTCTTCTGTTGGTTTCATGAAGAAGAAGATAGCTGAGTGAGTGATTCCTCGTTATGTTTCTTTGCTTCTGTTTTCCTTTTTCTTGACTCATATTCTTATCGTTGAGTTTCTGTGGTTGCCATGTCCGAGAATGAGGAAGAAGAGGATGATGATGCGGCCCTTGTCATGCGTCGGTGAGTTGTTTTCTTGTTTTTGTTATGTTGAACACCTCTTTTTGTTTTGACTTTGGACTTGTTCTCTTGTAGTAAGCGGCCGTCGAACTTGAGTTCTTCTGGGGCTTCGGTACCGGCCACGCCGCTCCTGTCGCATGGTAGCGGTGATGTTTTTGCTGCTATGGTTCCCCCTCTAAAGTCTTCTATTGGTTTCATGAAGAAGAAGATAGCTGAGTGAGTGATTCCTCGTTATGTTTCTTTGCTTCTATTTTCCTTTTTCCTGACTCATATTCTTATCGTTGAGTTTCCTTATCATCTTGCAGACCCTCGCCTTCCCTTAACCCTCCGCCAACCTCTTGTCAGTCTTCTGACGTGCCTCTATGTGCTGAGTCTTGGGAGTTGACATGTACGGTCGGTGAGGTCGCTGTGAGGGAGACAGGGTTCCCTAGTGATCACGCTACTGCTGATTCGCTGGCTCTGGAGGCGACTGTGGCCACGACGGTGGGTTCTTCTAAGGAGGTAGCCCGGGCTTCCCAGGATATGGCCCTGGCCTTGCCTTCTTTGCCTCGGCCGACTTCTTCCTCTATTCCTCTTGGTACTGGTGGTCAGCGTTTTGATGATGATGTTGTGCAACAATTCGATGCCACTCATCGGTTGTCAGAGCTGACTACTGCTTGGGGAACCCTTGCGACTTCTTTTGGGGAAAAGCTCTAGGTAAGTTTTTCTGAAGTTCTTTCTTTGGATGCTCGTCTTTCTTTTGTTCTTATGCCTTTTTTCTCTCTCTCTTTTTGTTCAGTCTTTTTCTCGGGATCATACCGGCTTCTTTTTCTCGTCTAAAACTGAGAAAAAGTTGTCTTTTGAGGTAAGTGCCCTAAAAGCATAGCTTGATCTCTGTCGAGCCGAGATGGAGACTGAGCGTCAAACGCACCAAAATCAGGAAAAGGCTCTTCGTGCCCGGGTGGTAGAAGCAGAGAAGCGGAGGGATGCTACGGTGGAGGCCACGAAGAATGAGTGCAATGGTATTGTGGGTTCTTCTTGTTTCCCTTTGTATTCTGATTTCCCTTTCTGCTGACTTCTTTTTTGGTGCTTGGTCTAGCTCTCCGAGTTGAAAAGCAGAAGCTCTCGGAGGGTATTGAGGAAATGAAGATAACTGTTCGCAATAGTCACAACAGGGCTGAGGAGGTAATTACTCGTGCTGAAGAAGAACTCGCGCTTGCCAAGTTGATTAGGCGTGGAGCTAACAAGGATCTTGTGCAGGTCCAAAAAACTGTTGAAGACTTGACTGGTAAGTTGGCGATGGCTACTGAGAACTGGAATGCTTTGTGGAAATCATTTCGGTCACTAGCCGGTCTTCTCCGGACTTCAGCAGATGATGGTCAATCTTGGGATCAGTTTATTCCCCAAGTTCTGACCCATTTCCAGGAGTTCGTGAAGAGGTGCGCCCAACTGTGTACCAGAAATGTTCTTGCCCAGGTACGGGTTCTTTCTCCGGAGTTTCCTTTGTCCAAGGTTGCTGATGAAGCCGAGAGTCAAGAATACCTGGATGTCGTTGAAAAGGTGGAGCCTGAGGTTGAAGATTTAGCCAGGAGGATTGTTAATAATCTTAATATTGATATTTCTTCTCCTAATGACAATGCTTGATGTAATTGACCTTTGTACTCCAACTTCTGTAATAGAATACTATACTTCTTTTTGAATGAAGATTCTTTATTTTTTGTTGATGTCTTCTTTGCCTGGATGTCTTTGCCTTGTAAACAACTTGGTATATGTAGATCGTTGTCTTGACAGACTTTCTTGATTTGTCGAGTGCTTGTCTGGCTTTCGTCTGCGCCATGTAAACAACTCGGTATATATAGATCGTTGTCTTAAACTTTCTTGATTTGTCGAGTGCTTGTCTGGCTTTCGTCTGTGACTTGTAAACAACTCGGTATAGATCGTTGTCTTGACAAACTCTGTGTTCTTGTTTGTACTGAAAAGACTTAGGACCGGTGATCTCAAGTATCTTCAGCTTTTTTTTGCTTAATTCTAGATGTAGCCGGCATTTGGCTCTTCCCTGGTTGTAAAAACATCTTAGGATCGATTCGAGTGTTAGCTTATTAGCTACCCTCATCAGCGGGCTCAAGCATGTTTTCAGCTCTTTTGCTCTCGGCCGGTATGCTCAGGCATAATTTCAGCCATTTTGCTTTTTTGGTTCGGGTGTTAGCTTGTTAGCTACCCTCATCGGCGAGCTCAAGCATATTTTCAGCTCTTTTGCTCTCGGCCGGTATGCTCAGGCATAATTTCAGCCATTTTGCTTTTTGTTTCGGGTGTTAGCTTATTAGCTACCCTCATCGGTGGGCTCAAGTATCTTTTCAGCTCTTTTGCTCTCGGCCGGTATGCTCAGACATAATTTCAGCCATTTTGCTTTTTGGTTCGGGTGTTAGCTTATTAGCTACCCTCATCGGCGAGCTCAAGCATCTTTTTAGCTCTTTTGCTCTCGGCCGGTACGCTCAGGCATAATTTCAGCCATTTTGCTTTTTTGGTTCAGGTGTTAGCTTATTAGCTACCCTCATCGGTGGGCTCAAGCATATTCTCAGCTCTTTTGCTCTCGGACGGTATTCTTATTGGAAACAACTCGGGGAAAGCCATAATAAGACATGCATTGTCGAGAAAAATCTTTATTGATCATGAACATTGATAAGCCATAATAAGACATATGTTGTCGAGGAACACTATCTTTATTGATCATGAACGTTGATCTCTTGTGGTTTGTACATGTATTCTTCCTTGAGTTGTTTTCATGCATAGAATCTTCTTAGTTGGCTAATGTGCCATGTATTGTTGACTTTTTTTCCATCTTCAGTTATCAACATGTACGTGCCTGGTCCGGTGACTTTTGTGACAATAAAAGGACCTTCCCATGGACTGAGTAGTTTATGGTGTCCGTCAATTTTTTGTATTCTTCTTAGTACTAGGTCTCCGATTTGTAGTGATCGAGGCTGGGTATTCTTGTTGTAGTGGCGCCTTAATCCTTGGAGGTATCTTGCTGACTGAAGGGTAGCGTTTACTCTGACTTCTTCTGTACTATCGAGTTCTAATCTTCGGGTGTGTTCTGCTTCTCCTTCGTCATATTGTTCTATCCTTGGTGACGTCCAGATCAAGTCGGCAGGTAGTACGGCTTCTGATTTGTAAACTAGGAAGAAACGTACATATCCGGTGGCTCTGCTTATTTGAGTTCATAGCCCCCATACGACCTTGGGTAATTCTTCAATCCATTTTGATCCATAGTCCACTAGTTCTTCATACAATCTTAGTTTTAATCCAGCTAGTATGAGTCCATTAGCCCTTCTACCTGTCCATTGGCTTCTGGATGTGCGACTGATGTGTAATCTATACCGAAGCCACAATCCTGTGCCTAACTTTTGAATTATGTAGCTGTGAAGGGAGAACCCAAATCTGTGATGATTCGATTGGGCATGCCAAAGCGGTGCATAATGTCTTGGATGAACTCGACTACTTTGGTGGCCCTGTATTTTGCGAGTGGTTTGTATTCAATCCACTTAGTGAACTTGTCAATTGCTACAAAGATGTACTCGAAACCGCCTTTTGCTTTCTTGAGATGTCCTACTTGATCCAGCCCCCAGCAGGAGAAAGGCCAAGCGGGTGGGATGCAGATGACATTGTGAGCTGGCACATGAGCTTGTCTTGCGAACATTTGACAACCTTTGCATTTTCTGACAAGTTCTTCTACGTCTTTCAAAGCGGTTGGCCAGTAGAATCTGGTGCGGATTGCCTTGCCAACTAGTGTTCTTGAGGCGGCATGATTTCCACAGCAACCTGAGTGTATTTCGTCTAAGATCTGTTTGCCTTTCTCAAATGAGACACATTTTAGGAGCACTCCTGATGATGCGGCTCTTCTGTAGAGCTTGTCCCCCACTAGGACGTAGTTCTTGCTTCTGCAAACAACTCTGGTAGCTTCCTCTTTATCTGCTGGCAACTTATTAGAATCACGCAGGACGTGTAGAATTTCTAATCCTTGAAAATGTTTTTCGAGTTTTCGTATTTCAGCACAGTAAGCTCCCATGTTTTCCTTGGTGCAGTCCCAATCTTTGTTGATTTGATTGATGATTACTGCTGAATCACCGTATACGAGTAAACGCTTGATTCCGAGGGTAATTGCCACTCGTAGCCCGTGGATGAGGGCTTCGTATTCTGCTTCATTGTTTGTAGCTTGCCATAATATCTGAAGGACATACTTGAGATGTTTTTCGTCTAGAGAAATGAGGAGAACGACTGCACTGGCTCCGCCTAGCTTGAGTGATCCATCAAAGTACATCTTCCAATGATCAAGGATGGTATTTGACATAGGTTGTTGAATTTCTGTCCACTCGACAACAAAATCGGCAAGGGCTTGAGATTTAATTGCCTTCCGTGGGGTGAAATCGATATTGAGAGCACCAAGTTCAACTGCCCACTTAGATATGCGCCCTGTTGCGTCTCTATTGTGTAGGATGTCTCCGAGTGGGAAATCTGTCACCACGGTAATCTTGTGGCTTTCAAAATAGTGGCAAAGCTTGCGTGAAGTGATCAGAAGGGCGTAGAGTAGTTTTTGCACATGCGGGTACCAGATTTTTGATTCTGACAGTACTTCACTAATGTAGTATACGGGGCGTTGTACTTTATATACACGCCCTTCTTCTTCTCTTTCTACGACAATCGCCGTGCTGATCACAGTAAAAGTTGTCGCAATGTACAGCATCATGTCTTCATATTTCTTTGGAGGTGTGAGAACGGGCGAGGATGTGAGGTATGCCTTGAGCTTTTTGAAAGCTTCGTTGGCTTCTTCTGTCCACTCGAACTTATCTTTCTTCTTTAGTAGTTTAAAGAAAGGTAACCCTTTTTCGTCGAGTCTTGATATCAAACGATTGAGGACCGTCATGCAGTCTGTTAGTTTATGCACATCTTTGACACTTCGAGGAGGGCCCATCTCTGTTATGGCTCGAATTTGCTTGGCGCTTGCTTCGATTCCACGATGACTGACCAAGAATCCGAGTAGTTGTCCTGAAGAAACCCTGAATACACACTTGTTTGGGTTCAATTTCCACCTCCATCTTTTTAGGTTTTCGAAGGTCTGCTTTAAGTCTCCAATTAGTGTGTCCGGGTTCTTTGTTTTTACTACTACGTCATCCACATATGCCTCTATGTTTTTGCCAATCTATTCACCAAGGCATGTTTGCATAGCTCTTTGATAAGTGGCACCAGCATTCTTGAGTCCAAACGACATGGTCTTGTAGCAGTAGGCACCGAATGGAGTGATGAAAGATGTCTTGCTCTGGTCTTGTTCTTTTAATGTGATCTGGTGATATCCTGAATAGCAATCAAGAAAGGATAATAGGGCAGATCCTGCTATTGAATCAACTATCTGATCAATGCGTGGTAGCCCGAACGGATCTTTCGGATAGTGTTTGTTGAGGTCTGTGCAGTCGACGCACATGCGCCACTCGTCTGTATTCTTTTTTTTGTACTAGAACTGGGTTTGCTAGCCAATCTGGATGAATGATTTCTCTGATGAATCCGGCTGCCATTAGCTTTGTGATTTCTTTTTTAATTGCTGCCTTCTTGTCAGGTGAGAATCGTCGTAGCCGTTGCTTCACAGGCTTGGAGCCTTCATTGATATCAATTCTGTGCTCAGCCAACTCTCTCGGGACACCTGGCATGTCGGTCGGCTTCCAAGCGAAGATATCTTTGTTGTCCCGAAGAAAGTTGGTGAGCGCGAGTTTCTATTTTGCCGAGAGGTGGGCGCTGATGGTTGCTGTTTTGGAGGGATCACCGGTGCCCAGGTCGATTTGCTTGACGTCGGCTTCTTTTGGTGGTGTGAGGATGCTGGGTTTTTTAGCTGGTATCTCAAGCTCTTCTGGGCTTATTTCTGCTGCAATAGTGGCTATTTCTTTTCTACCATTGGTGGCTTGTGCTTTTGCTGCAATTTGGATTGCCTGAACATCGTAGTCAAAAGCGCGCTTCAAATCACTTCAAAGAGAAAGGACACCGTTAGGCCCTGGCATCTTAAGCAATAGGTACGGATAATACGGTATCGCCATAAATTTTGCTAGTGCTGGGCGCCCGAGGATTACATGATATGATGAATCGAAGTCTGCAACTTCAAACTTGATGAACTCTGTACGGTAGTTCGAGAGAGTTCCAAAAGTAACCGGTAGAGTGATTTGTCCAAGTGGCATCGCTACCTTGCCGGGTACTATGCCATAAAAAGGGATGCTCGTTGGTGTAATCATCCCGTCGAGTTGTAGTCCCATCTTCCTTAGAGTTTTAAAAAAAATGATGTTGAGTCCGGCTCCCCCATCGATTAGTACTTTTGTGACAGTCATTCCGGCAATAGTTGGATCTAGAACTAGTGGGTAATGGTCTGCGTTTCCTACGCTAGTCCATTGGTCTTCTCTTGAGAATTGGATTGGATACTGTGACCAATTGAGATATCTTGGAGTAGCCGGTTCTGCTGCCATGATGGTTTGTAGTGCTAGCTTTTCTTGATGTTTGCTTCTAGAATCTGGAATCCCGGTGAAGATAACTGCTACTGTCCCCCTGGATTTTTGGAATCCCTTGTCTTTGTGGTTGTCTTCTTCTTTTTTATGGTTGTCTTCTTTAGTGTTCCCCTTACTATCTTTTCTTGTGTATCGATCATTGAAGGTGTAGCAATTTTCGATGGTGTGATTTCCTTTGGGGTGCAAGATGCAACGCATGTTTTCAATGTCGTCATACCTTCTGGGTTTGGAAAACTTCCTTGATTTGTCAGTCACCGCTACGGTGTTGTTTAGTCCACGTTTTCTCTCCTGATGTCTGTTGTTTCGATGATTTTGCTTGTCCGGGTTGTCTCGGTTGTTTCTATCTGGGAACCTTTCTCATGTCTTCTCCTCTGCAGTAATCATCTTTTCTACTGTTTATCTGAATTCTTCATTGTTTCTCGAGTTTTCTTTGCAGAAGTCCTGAAATTGCCACCTAGCCATGATTCCATGAGAGAAAGCTTTGATTACTTCTCGTTCGGTGATGTCATGTACTTGAGCACGTAGTTCGCCAAATCGTCAATAGTAATTTCTGAGACTTTTGCCTCCTTTCTGCTTGAGTCCTTTTAACTCTACGTGGGTGATTGGGTGTGTAATGATACCCACAAAATTTTCACAGAAAGTTCTTTGCAAGTCCTCCCAATTTCTGATTGATCCTGGATTCAATTTGTCGAACCATTGGAGGGGCATGGTCTCTAGGGCTATGGGAAAGAACAGGGTCTTGATATCGTCATCTCCTTTGGCCAGTTCAATCGATTGCGAGTAAATCCTGAGCCACTGCCTTGGTTCGGTCTTGCCATCATACTTAGAGTGGTTGGACGGCTTGAACTTGTGAGGTAGCCGTATTGAAGCAAGTCTGTTTGCAAAACAGGGGAATCTATCGTGTGTTCTGGCTTCTGTGTATTTTGATTCAGCACCCCCTTCTTGCCAACTATTGTCTTGGTGAGAGTAGTTCTATGTGGCTGTCTGAATAGGTGCTTTGCTTCTGATCTTTCTTGGTTGTTCGACTCGGTCGTTTTGACTATGGTCCCTTCTACTTTCTCTGTTGTGACTTCCACTTGGTCCAAGTCTTTTGAAAGCGGACTTCCTTTGATTTTGATCTTCCTGCTCATGAGATGTTGACCTGGCAGGTAGTCTTGAGCGGGTCCTTTCATCGTGTGTCCTTAGGACTGTTGACCGAAGAAAGTCTCAGAGCTGTTCTTGTTTTTTACTGGGATGTGAGGTCGCTCTGAGTTCTTCTAGTGCTTCTCAGATCTTATCGTAGGGAGTATTCGCCGCACGTCCTTCTTCGACCTCTCGCTCTGATTTTCTTCTATTGTACTCGGCCAGATCTGACTCGTATCTGATCCAAGCTTCCTTGCACTGCCTAGCACGACGTTGACGTCCTTGTTTCAATTTGTTCTTTCTTTCTCTGGCTTGCTTTTGATTCTCGGTCTCACCATCGTGAGCTCCTTTCAGTGGCATTCTATGCACCGGATCGAGGGATCCTTCGGGCTGTGACTGATAAGATGTTACCATGTTGTGGAATCCGAACGGAAAAGGACCCGACTTCTTGAAAAGATTCTGAGTATACTCCGAGTTGTATTCTTGATAGGCCAAGGCCGCGTTCTTAAGCCCCATTGGAAAAGAACTCGGATTTTTGAAAGAACTCAGGTAAGACTCCATTTTTTATGCGGAACCTGAGTTTGAGTCGGATGCGCAAAGTCGCGAAATCTGAGTTGGATCGGACATCGCGAGCTGCGCGAATCTCCTAGTGAGTTGATCTGTTGTAGTCACCGAAATAGAATGGTCTTTATGGTGACCCGAATCTTCAAGGAGACGGCTTTAGAGCTTGCCATTGTCACCTGCCTCGCAGATCCATGAACCGAAGATGAAGGTTGATCCATCGAGAAGATCATGTTGTCGAGGTCCGTCGAGCTCTCGGATGCAAATTCGCCGAAAGCCCCTACCAGGCGCGTCAGCTGTCAATGTTTCACCACCGATAGCCTACCACGGGGGTACCTGGGGCAGTTCGTTCGGGCTTCAGCGTACGTGGAACTCGACGGTTAACGCAAGAGACAGTCGATTTATCCTGGTTCGGACCCTCGATCGTGATCGAGTAATAGCCCTACGTTCAGTCGGCGCTAGCCTTTGCGTTGGATTGATTGTGTAGTGTTGTGTTGTTCAAGAGTCCCCTCTCTAGGAACCCTGGCTTCCTTTATATAGTTAGGAAGTCAAAATCCTAGTCGGTTTATAATGAGAGTTCCTAGTAGGATTACAGAATAATACTACTACTAAGATTACATGAGAAGAATCTTAGTTAGACTAGATTTTCTCCCTTCCTTGCGGGATATCCCGTGGGTCCCGCACCGACAGGGATGATGAGGGAGGCCCTAGAGCTAAGGTGCCATGCTGCCAAAATTTTGAATATTTTTTAATATTAAATTTGAGTTGAAATAATTGCAAGTTATGCCAAATATATTTGACCAAATTTAATTATTTGTGTCAGCATACAATAAAAAAGTCTAATCGCAAATCAGAGCTAAAATCACAAATAGGCATAACAAAAAGGGACAAAATCACATGGGCATTTCTATCCTTTTGTACAAAATTTAACACCGTTAGGAGAGGATGACAGAGTAGGGGTAAACTGGTGCTTCGTTTTAAAATCATAGGGGTAAATTCACAAAGTCAAAAATAGAGGTAAAATCACAATTTTGATACAAAACAGGGGTAAAAATTATAAACCTAGTTAAATTCAGAATTGTTTGATTTATCGGGAACATGATTTTTTTGATAGAGCAAATACTATTTTGGCCACCAAACAAGCGAATACAAATGTGACTAAAATCCAATTATCGGATGAAATTTATGAAATGCATATTTTACAATTTGGATAAAGAGTTTTCCTTTTTTCCATAGCCTTCCCTATACCGGTTCATGTTTTTCTAAGATCCGTTTGGATCCTTGAATTGAAATTCATTCTAATAATCACAATTTAAATACAAATCAATTAAATTAATATGGCTACATACCAAATATACTTATATATTATTGTTGTCCACTTGAGGGAGATACTTATGTGCTGCATTTCTGTTGCAGCAGAGCGAGGCGAAGAGCATGTTGTAAGTTGTAGAGCAGAAACTTAGCATGAGGATCTATGGAATCAATTTCTATCTCTCACCCAATGAATTTAAGACAGGCTTGCATTCAAACTTTAGAAAGTTATGGAATAGCAAATTTCAAGCTAAATAGTCTGGTTCATAAATTATATTCTAATTCCTTTAAAATGAAAAGAAGATCCAAACGAGCCTTAATAGAATTTGGGAATAAGATGACTTAGGACATCTTTTTGTCAAAGAAAAACATGTTTGCTTTGACATTCACATGAATATTAAGTTAATAATAACCACCCATAGCTCACTCAAAACAAATGAAAAAAATCACACAGCAGCAGCTATTGTTTTAGACAAGTTAAGGTTAAACTTTAAGAATTTTAACTATTATTGACTTTTAAAATATATAGTTTGAAGAAGTAAAACATCAACCCTATTTGTTTTCACCTATAATCAGATTCTAGTCTTGGGCATTCATAAAGGTAGGGCATGCGTTCATACCTTTAGGGGCATGTTTGATCCAATAGTTAAATTTTAGCCGGCTAAATTTAGCTGCTAGCTAGGGATTCAAATGGTCTAGCTAAAAGATCAACTAAAGTTTAGTGAGTTTAGTTGTTTCAACAGAGCTAAAATTTAGCTGAGTCTATTAGCTGGAGGATCTAAACACCCTAGCTAAAGTTTAGCTGGGAGAACTTTTAGCTGGCTAAAATTTTGCTTTCAAATTTTAGCTAGCTAAACTTTAGTTAGGTGGATCCAAACAGACCCTAGATGGGGTGGTGGTTGAGTATATGTGCATTTGCAAATATTGTGTTTAGCGGGAAAACAATTTCTCTCCTTGGGTTATCACAATCAACTTCTAGGTTATTACAATCCAACAATGTGCTCTTTCAGATCATGAATTGTCACAATATGCAAAGCTGGTTTTTGCAATTTATACGCCTTATCAGTACATACATAACCGACGGCTATCTGTGTTCCATCCTAAATCCGAAAGGAAATATAAAAACAAATATGAAATCGACAATATTTGTCCGTATCTGGTCCGATCACACTCCTACTCATTTTTGTGGAAAAATGCTGTACTTCTCCAACATAAAGCAAGCACTTAACCCTCAAACAAAAGTAAACATGTCCATAGGTTTGCACACATCCTTTTAATTTATATACATCTGCAATTATCAAAATATTGACACAAATACATTATGTTAAAAAAATAAGTGACAATTGCATTACTGTTCTTGTCGGGTTTATAAACCGGGGGTTCCTAATGGGCCCGCTTTTCAGCAAAACCTCGGCCCGGCAGACGACATTACGAACGACGCGCAACTCATGGGCCGGCCCAGATACCTAATGACAGGCCGAAAGAGCGATCCAGTCTTCGACCGGAAGGTCTGGCCAAGATGGGGACGACGCTCGCTTCCGATTTCGACCCGCTTCTCTGACCGAAAGGCCTAGCCAAGGAGGGGACGACGCTCGCTTCCGACTCCGACCTGCTTCTCCGACCGGAAATACACCGAACCTCTGCTTACGGCTCTTCTCCGACCGACGCGGTCGGAGCCAACTGGGAACGACCGGCCGGAGACGCCCGCTCGGTGAGGACCCAAGAAATCAGGCGGAGTAGATAAGGTAAGACGCTCAAGTCAACCGCAATACCGAGGACTGTACTCTGCACACCTGCAGGACAGTACTGTCAGGCCATGCCAGAAGAGTACTTTGCAGCCTTTCAGACGTGTCAGAACACAAACAGTATTGTAGGCGTTGATATTTGTCCTACAGTATGGTAGGCACCGATATTTGCCATACCAGAAGAACACGATGGAACCTACCACATGCATCTGGGCGTCAACAGTATCGTGGGCGCCGACAAACTGTCTTGTACCTGACGGTGACGGTGTGGGCAACAAGACTAGGGCACACACTCTCTCTCTTGAACTTTTAAGGCTGTCCCCTTTATCTATAAAAAGGGATGCGCCCTCTTCTAACAGGAAAAAAAATCATTCCGACTCTCTCTGCTAGCTTTAGACATTCTGAGCACTAGAACAGCTTCATTGCTCTAGAACTCTAAAGCTACATAGAGCATACGTTCCAATACTTAGCGCACGTATAAGCTCCCGTCACTCTCGACCCTTCAGTTTAGAGTCCGATCGGACCTCTAACACCTCATCTTATTCCCACTCGTTTGTAACCCCATAACAAACTTCGAGCACCTGGGCTCAGGAATAAAGTCATCGACCGACTCAAACTGGACGTAGGGCACGTTGCCTGAACCAGTATAAACTCCGTGTCATTAAGTGTTATGCCACATCCGATCACAACGTACGGTAAAACGATAAATATTTACTTATCGGTCACTTTTTTCACCGACAGTCCTCATTTTTAAATCTAACCGCACGTTTGCTCATATTTTTTTAAGTTTGCATATTTACCTTTATTTTTTGAACTTGAGTTGCCGTTTGCCCTTGTTTCCCATCTCAGTGAGTTGCTGTTTAATAATGGGTCAAAAAAATTGCTTGGCAAAAAGAAGGAAAGGGGAAAGACTACGATGCCAAACATAAGGGCCTGCTCTTTTCCCCTTCTCTCATCCCGTGACTTGAGAAGTGCGGTCGCTAGGTCGGCGGGCGGGCGCTCAAGCTGCTTGGCAGGTCGGGCGGCGTGGCGGGCGGCAAGGCGCTGCGGGCACGACTGGGTCAAGGCGGCACGGCGCAGCAGCAGACGGCGCGGAGGACCGGCGACGCTGAGGCGGTAGGCGCGAGCTCATCCCGCCGCCACGCCCACGCTGCTGGTCTCGCCATGTGTTGCTGCGCCCTACCGTCGCTCCAGGTCCTTGCTTACGCCACAGCGTGCCTCCTTGAGTCCTTGGGTGCTCGGTGATTGGTGAAGAGACTTTCACGTGTGCCATTATAAAGATCGTAATCCATTGGGGCTCAGATCGTAATCCATCACTACTTCAACTTTTTTCCTCCATGCCACTTCCGTCAGTTTTGAAAAATTCAGCGGTCTTGAATGTTTTGTTCAAACATGTTATTTTTTTAGCATCTTCTCATTCAAATGAAAATGAAAACTAGAAAGTAGATCTCGTCAAGATCTATAATTTTCATATTTTTTTTCATTTAATTCCGCAAAAAAAAATAATATGATTTTTCTAAGATATATTAATCATATCAAATCATATTTTTTTATGTAAATTAAATGAAAAAATTATATGAAAATTATAGATCTCGACGAGATCTACAACTTTCTAGTTTTGAGTTTTTCATTTGAAGTCATTAAGATGCTCAAAAAATTAATAACATATATTGAACTTAAGGGCATTTTCGCTTTTTCATACCTATGCTTGACGGGCAAGTAGAGCCCAAACTGACGGAAGTGGCATGGATGACACGAAAAAGTTGAAGTAGTGGCGCTGAAGACCGCTGAATTTTTTCAGGGGCACATAGAGGATTACGATCTTTTATAATGGCACACAGGGAAAAGTCTCTTGGTGAAGCCTGAAGCCGTGATGGACTGGGCATCCGAACCGATAAGCCTGAGTGCGGCCTGAATCTGAATGAGCGTTCTCCTTTTTTTTTCTTTGTTTTTTAATTACCAATAAAGCAGTGGAGCCCGTTAAAAAAACCCAAACAACGGATCGAGGCTGTGATGATGAAATAGTTGACTGAGATGACAATGATGATATTCCTGTCTGTACAAAATAAATGTGATATTATTTGTCCAAAATACATCACAATAAGTTTGTATATGAAAAATCCTATTGATTATTGGGTCATTCGTGTCAAGGGCATTTGTATCTTTTCAGCCTTTACTTAACACCGTTAAGTCTTTTTTACGGAATAGGGGCCAGTGGAAGCTTCAGATTCAAAAAACAAGGGCAAATTTGCAAAATTAAAAAAACAGGGGCAAACATGCACTTAGAGTTGAAAACAAGAGCAGAAATGCAATTGGCCTAAAAAATAAACAAAGAAAAAATGTTCAAATGTGTACATCATTTTTAAGGGATGATAATAACTCATATGTGCATTTGTAGTAGAGAAACACTAGTTAAGGCTTTACCATTTGTGTTAACAAGCTTTCCCTTGTCTTTTCTACGCCACACATTAACATATATATATATATATATATATATATATATATATATATATATATATATATATATATATAAAACAAAATAGTCTATTCTGTAGCTGCACTAAAACTCATGAGCCCACCAGACGGACCGCAACACGCGAGCGAGCCCGAAGCCAGTCACGTGCGTTGGCTACAAAATAGGAATTGGCTTTGACTCGTGGTGGTCCCCACGTCGAACTAATGCATGCATGCGTTGATTTAATCCCCAGATTTTTCTCTTTCCTTCCACCGGCCACGAGAACACCAGCTTGGTTCGCCGCCCAATCTGGCCAGAAAAACACGCTTTGCTTATTCGCTGTTGGAGGCGTTCCACCACACCGGACACTGCGACGGCATGTCGATCTGATCCTTCCCCGGCCGGCGGTGCGCGTCATTCTCATGGGATCCACGGCGCCCCTTCCTCAACGGTGAATCGGCAATTCGGCATCGGACACCCCCTGCACCTGCATCCAGCGGCGGGCCTTCCTACCTCCAGAGGCGGCGGTGGTGCCTCCACCATCTCGGCGGCGGAGCCTCCACTCATCTCGGCGGCGATGTCGTTGCTCCTCGATCTTCTCCGTCGCTGTATATTGCGCTGTGATTTCCCGTCCGTGGTGATGCCCCAGTCCTCCAATAGCGATGTCCAGGTAGCGCCGCGGCTGCCGACGCTTGTGCGATCGGGCCGGGTGACCATATCCCCATCCAGGCCGGCTGATCCCGTCCGAATGTCCGATTGAGCCAGCTAGCTAAGGAGACAGCTGAGCAAAACTGCATGCACGTGTTCTTGATTCTGTTCATCCCTGGTGGTCAATGGCGACAGACGCCCTGCAGCAGCTCCTGGCGACTGGCGTTCATATTCCCGCCCAAACAGGCTAGCGGAGACGTCAATCCAAAACAGGTGAGCAGCGACAAAATCTGTTTTCTAATGTATCAAATAGTTTATTACTGTTCTTTCACATCATATATTTTTTTTTCTGAAGAGATGAGGTGCGTCTGGGCAAATGCATCTGAGATTAACCTCTAGACCACGCAAGAATATTGAAACTTCTATGTAATTGCGATTAGGGTGGCTGTTCAAGAGCTACCTGTAAGGGTGACAATAAATTTTCTGGAGAATTTTTGGAATTACCATATTTAGGCCTAATTGTGTTGTGAGGTACAACGATGAGATGAATTTGTTACGATAATTTGAATGTGCTTTGATAGCATAATCTTGTTTATGTAAAATTTGGTTTCAGGATGATGCAATAAATTGTCTCTTGGAACAAGTTACTATAAGACAAGATAAATTTACTATATAATGAACAACAACAAAAAAAAAGTGCGACAGTAATTATTTTTTGGAGTTACTACAATTTGGATGCAAGCTATATGAGCAACAATTTACTATAATAACAAGATGAATTTACCATAATCCTTATTTGGAGTTACTGCATTTTGAATGTTACGAGAAATAAATCAAACGGAATGTTACAATAATCCTTATGTGGAGTTACTGCAACTCTTGCTAGGAGCGTTTACTTTTTTATAAATCTCTTGTTGCATGAATCTGGTAACTCTTGCTAGTTCAACATATACTATTTTGGTAACAAAAAGTTCATGGATTCTAGTAAATAGACTATCGTAACTACTAGGGGGCAGAAAGGCATGGATTCTAGTGTAGTAAAAAAATTGCAAGTCTAGTAAACAGATTCTCGTAACTAATCAAAGGAGATCACATATTCTAGTAAACACACCTGCATGCTGCAGTCTTGGACAGGAGACAGCACCCCTGCTGGCCGGTAATTTGGCATTAATTGCTCATTAAATGACGTCATTACTGCAGGGAAGCGCATGCAGGCGCCTGGGAAGCATGCAGAAACGCACCAGCCATGCACGCGCTGATGCGCCTGGTTCCGTGTGCGTGGTGTGGCTCGGCTACAGAATAATCTATTCTATAGCTGGCTACAAATTAGACTCTCCATATATATATATATATATATATATATATATATATATATAAAAGGGTATATCCAGTGTCGGAGGCTCCCACATGAGTAGGGTCTGGGGAAGGGATAAACCGAGACAAGCCTTTCCCCCGTAAAATCTGCGGAGAGGCTGCTTCGAACCCACGACCTGGTGACTCAGTGAGACAGCTCTCACCACTGCACCAGACCTGCCCTTCTATTAACATATATATATCTAAAAAAGATTTATAATGTATACTCCTATGCCTCAAGATGGAAGTATAATCCCTTTGGTTATGACTAGCCTTTGACCAACAATTGCTTTATCAATACCTCATTTTCTTGTCTTGATACAAACTAACCTTCCTAGATTCGTGTTACTTGTGATTATGATTTTGCATCACATAATTGACATATTAGTATATTAATTTTGGTTAAAGCCTTGCCCAAACTAAACAAACAATTTCTTCTATTTTGTAATGAGCAAGTACATATAGGGATGTTGTAGTTTCTTTTAAAAAAGCGCAAGCACAATAATCATCGGCTCTTAAAACAAAAAACAGGGGAATGCCATTTTTTTGTTTGGAAGCCCCTTGCGGTTTAGCTTCAGTGCATATGAAACCTCAAAGTACTGAGTGATTTGAAGATGTGTGACTTGAATCTAATCTCGGTAAGAGACAACTTTACTCATGAAACCTGGATGACGGTAAATGACATGAGTAATATTTATTTAACAATGGTACAGGACTACTGAGAGGACGTTGGACAGCGTTGCGAGAATAACCATGGTGTACAATATACTATGACATTCACAACTGAGTGTTTTAACAGCTCATAGGGGTTAAAGTCTTAAAGATTCATCACAGAAAACTATCTAAGGTGCATATTTTTTTTCTTTATTACATTACAACGATGGCTTCGTTTCTTGTCCCTTCTGACTTTCTCCACCTTCGGCAAGCACTAATTTACTTTGAGTTTTGTGTCTTGTGTGTCGCCTTTCATATCTGCACCCATGCCATCCCTGTTTTTTTTTTTTTTTGAAAAATAAAAGAAAAAGTAGAGAGATTATCTTCTTAGTTTGGGATGCTGAATGCTATGCAAGACAGCAACTAAAGGAATGAATGAACTAGGAGGGGTGCCATTCTCACAGAAGGATTTTCCTCAGCTGTTCGATGTGGCCAGTGAGTTCTTGTTGCTTACATATTAGTGTCTGCAGGGTCTGAATTACAAAGAAACTACATTCAGTTGCTATGTAGAATATTTTCTTGGCTGCAATTTCTTGAATTTGGGTTCCTTTGCTCACCTCATTACTCTGAACAGCGCAGTGTTCAAGTTCTCGGATCTTCTCCGAGATCTGTTCATCGACTTGTTTCTGCAGAATATTTTCACCTGTATCAATTCCAACCTGTCCCATAGAGAAATCAGTATTAATGCGACTTTTCGTGCATAACACAAGGAATACTGGCTGAACTGGCATAGACGTATTTTTCTTTACTTGCTGCCTTGTGAAACTTAAAATTATTTACTGGCACATATTTTTCCCTGATATGAAGTGAAACTCCACTGGGATAGAAATGAAATTAGAAAATAAAGAAGATGACACAAATAAGACCTGGTCATCTTTTAACAACATGCCAAGAGTTCTTTTCTTACGAGAAGTGGAATCTACTTGTTTTGTGGAAGGCTCCTGCAAACAAAATACGAAGAATCAAGAATCCATGATGATTCTTTGGCAAGGAAAATGAGGGAGAACTAGAAGACAGGAGAGCCAACTTCATTTGGGCATGGCACTAAGCAACGGAAAGGAAATAAACAGGTAGATACAATGTAATGATTATTTTCTCTCAGACTATAATTTTCTGGTAAGGCAAGGTGTGCGTGCACACAAGTTGTGTGATAATTATATCTCTTCAGAAAAGAAAACCAAGTGGTGGAAAGCATAAAGAGGGATAGGTAGCAGGCGCGCGGAGCCTCTCTTCTTTGACTGGTCCGGCTCATGAAGAGTAGTAGGTTGGTGTCTGGGGGTGTCGGTCGCTTGTCTCAGTTCTAACAGGCGTGCTTGTAATCACAAAATATTAGAGTGGCGTGTGTAGTGTGTGTTGGTGTTGGTGTTTATGTTTGTTTGTGGTTGCGTTGCCCCTTTTTCTTCTTAATATAATGATACGCAACTCTCCTGCGTGTTCGAGAGGGATAGGAAAAAGAAAACTCAGTGGAGAGATGAGCAAGGGCAGTAGGGAAAGATGGGATCATATTAGAGGAAAGGAAGATCATAGATTTGACAATTTCTCTCAATGAAATGATGCGCAATTCTCTTGTGTTCGAGAAAAAAAATGTGACAATGGGGCCTCTATTTCTATAAACTAGGTCAATGGATGCTCAATCAGGCTTATAAACTGAAAATCATGGTTGAGAAGGTGCTGAGTGTTTAACACTTCAAAAGGCTTGATACACTCATATCAATGGCTGATGACCACACACCAATATTACAACCACCCTATAGGAATAGGCCTATGCTGATAAAGGCTTAACTGTTGAAGTTAAAGTGCAAAGAACAATAAGAACAATATATACCATAATACCTGACAACCTGTAAAGCTTTCACAGGCAACTGTGGCAGTCAATTCATTGAAAGACTTCTGACCTTTACCAAATGCTTCCTAAGAATCACAAATAGATTCCATCACTCCCAACAATTTTTATTTTTATTTCAGCTTCCCAGAAAATTTCAAATGACCTATTAAAGAAACATACCTTACCTTAGAAGCACGAACCATTTCTGGGTCAGTCCAGGGTCCTTTATCTTGGAGTAAGCATCCTCCTGTTGGACAAGTGCATGTTCCGCCTAAAAAGTCTGGTAAATTGCTGCAGAAGGAGCAATCATTCAAGCAGCTAAAGATGCAAACGTTGCACATGACTTGATGCACTTTTACCTTTGGTCAACAGCTTCTAATACTGTGTTAAGGTAATTGGTCCCCAGAACCTAACAAGTAACATAGAGGTAAGCATTCACTCTATTTTGTCAAACAATAATAGTGCAAGCAAAAAGATATGCTACCTGAACCTTTGCTAACGTTCTTGCCTCCATGAATGCTTTCAATACTTTCCACAGTGCTCTAAATCCAGTTCCAGCATTAATTATATAAAGTTGATTTAATGTCTGTAGCAAGAAGCAAGATACGTATGAGCAGACTGTGGCTAGTGCAAAAGCCACATTAGATGTTCGATCATGGACATAACCAAGACAAACCTCTGGATAGTAATTGCTATCGATCTTTTGGATCTCTGCGAACATCTCTCTTGCAGATTTTGAAAAGTTATTCAACCCCTGAATAACGGCAGCCAAGAAAAAATATATGATTGCGTACAGATAGTCAAATAACTTCATTATATGCCAGATAGGGAACTTAAAAACTAACATATAAAATGTCTGATAGTTCCAGGTAGATATGTATTAGTTTCATGTATGTGGAACACATATCTAGACAAAAAATGAAAAGTGAGCAAAGCCCTGTAAAACTTACAAGACAGTAATAAATCAAAGCATCTCTATTCTCTAATACTACCTGCTTCTAACAATCTAGCATGAAACTTGGGTCACAGTATTAGAGAATGAAGAATGGCTGAACATTTAGGCAACTATTTTCTTATAAACTGGGATATATGAAACATTAAAGGGAAGTGCTTCATTTAGCTTTGACGCACCAGTCCTTTCACATCGAATATGGCTGTTGTTGAGGCTATGTGCCTTTTAGCCACAAGTGAGCAAACAGGATATCTCAAAGATATAGTTTTTTCTTGTTCTGATATATGATATTTTACATATCGATCAATACTAGTCACTTGCATGAGCTTACTGAGATCCACCAAGCCAACCCGTTCGATATATAGAGGCCTGCCAAATCTGTCAACTCCATGAAATCCATGAGGATAGCATCTTTTCACAGCATCATACTCCTCAAATTTAAAATCCTGTAGCATAGAAACAGACATTTAAGCTTGATATTTCATTTTTTAGATGAAGGAAGCTTTATCCATAATAAAATTCCAGCTAAGCTGATATGCACAGTGCCACAGCCATAAGCTCGATATTGCAATAAAAGTACATATATATTATTCTAACATACGACGCTTATGGTACAGATAGAGCAAAGTTCCAAGATAACTGTACGCATAAATTCTTGTAACAAACCAGAGATAAAAGAAATGCAACACACAATAAAAACACATACGCTTATGGATGGCATCAACAGAACAATCTTCACGCCATTTTAACATATTTAAGAACATCTCTTTTGCTTTTAAGATGTTGAAGCCTCTCATTCTAAGAAAGCTGCAAGATGAGAGAGCAATGAGGTCATGATCTCTTCAGTGCAAAACTGGAAGGAAACAGGCATCGTAGAACTATCGAAGAATAAAACATCTCCTACCCTGTTACTGGATGGATTATGTCAGCGTAAGAACAATATATAACATAATTTTCCAGAAAATAAATAAAATGGGCATACCGTAGAAGGACATAGTAGTCATCAAACTTATCTGGGAGCTGGTTGCTTGCAAGAAGTAACTCCCTCAAGGATTGCACCAACTGCTCTTCCTTCTGGTCATGGACACCGTCAACAATATTGCGAGAAATTTTGGTTTTGCTGTTCCTCCTAAGTAACTGTTCGATGGATCTGAAGCTCATCTTTGATATGGAGTTTTTGCTTTGTACTTGAAAGAGGTGCCAATACGCTTCAAATAGGAACTCAATAAATTAATTCTGAAGCTATGAATTTGATATCAAAGCCCTCAATAACGGAACAGAACACATTGCTTGTATTGCCAGAAACAGTGCTGATCCTCTTGAGTACATTATGGTCTTTTAGCATTCCAGTTTCTATTATTTGGTTTAAACATGTACTAATAGTTAGGATGGGAATCTCATACAGAATAAAGAAACAGGATATGGATGCACCCTTAGGTAAAATTGTGCAGCATATGGTCATTTTGCCCAAGTTAAATTTCACATAATCTCTGAAAGTTAAAAAGTCATTTAAAGTTGTTTATCTATAATTCTATATAGCCCGATATTAGGTAAAAAAAATTCTAGTAGTATTAATAAAAATATATACCAACAAAATGAGGTATTCAGTTGACTATAGTGTAACTAGAATAACGGTCCAAATAGTTATTCTACTCTTCAGCGACATAAAATATATTAGGTTCCTACATGAAGGAGGAAGTAGGAAACCTACAGTTGTCAGAAATAACACAACAGTTAATCATAGCAGAACAACCATTTGACAAGTGTCGTAATAATGAACATACCTAAGCAGCCAAAAATTCATCTTTAAACAACAAAGGCAAGAAAAGATAAGCACTAGCTACTGATGCCCTCATTTTATTTTCTTATGATGATTCTTCAGATATGTTAAGCTGTTCTCTGGCCCGCAGAAAAAACTAGAAAACCTCAGCTGACGAATTTAGTATGCAATTCCACTTGGAATTGCACGGTCTTGCTGAGGGACATCTTACTGCTACAGCTTAAGGGGACACTGCAATAGAACAAGGCAATAAAAAAAATGTAGTAGCCACCAATCCTGAGAAGCATTTACAGTTCCCCAAATAAAGAAGCTGTATATTAAGCCTCAAGGCAAGAAGCTTATTTGCACGACCCGATTTCGAGAACCAGCACTGGCGGGTGGGATGCGATGCTGTGCTCCCAGGCAATTTCAGTGGAAGCAATAGAGCGAGAACAAGAATGAAAGAGAGGCTCAAGATTACCTCGGGGTGGAACTCGGCTTGGATTGATGTACGGTTCTCCTTCATATAAAAACTAACCTTCATATAAAGATTGGAGGAATGCCGTGGGGGCGCCGCGGCATTAGGTCGAGCGCCTGGCGGGGGCACGCGGGTCCGGGCGACGCGCAGGAGGTTTCTTCGGCGGGCGGCGATAAGGTGCGCGAATCTGCCATCTCCCCCGCCGGCACGGCGCGCTGGCGAAGCAACCTGAGGCGGCGGCCACCGGCGCCTCCAGAATGGCAGAAGATCACGTGCGCCCGACCCGGCCCGGCCGCCAGCCTCTCTCTGTACAAGCAGGCAAGCAGCACAACTGCCAGCTGGAAGCCTGGAACTAGGGAAAGAGGCGCGGGACGGTGGAGAGTCGAGATTCGAGAAAGGAAGGATCAATGCGCTCGCGCCACTCGGAAGCAAAGCAGACGTCGCGGCCGCGGCTGACGGAGATGAAACACTTTTTGTTTGGAATTTTTTATGACAGGGATGATACAATTTGTGCAGGGTACGTTCGCTAACTTATCG
Organism: Miscanthus lutarioriparius; assembly: GCA_904845875.1. Classification (NCBI taxonomy): domain Eukaryota; kingdom Viridiplantae; phylum Streptophyta; class Magnoliopsida; order Poales; family Poaceae; genus Miscanthus; species Miscanthus lutarioriparius. The sequence goes on along the minus strand of CAJGYO010000003.1, from coordinate 78,584,742 downwards.
GTCGGCTGAATCTACAGGATTTTTCTTTTATAACCAAACAGTTTCAGAATACCAGCCAAACATGTCCGAAATCTTCAAACCCTAAATAGGTCATTACTCTACTCTTTGTGCTAAAGAAAAAAAAAAAGTCCAACTCAAATTCTCAATTTATGTAGGTCTCCAAATCTTCCCTTCAGGTACATAGTGAACTGTAGTAAGCCACTATATACCGAGATAGGATAATTTTTATACTTATTATAGAAAGCTTATACTGTCGCACCTGGTTTTAAGAACAAAATTAGATACACACCATATATGAGCTCAGAAAATCAAATCTCACATATAGCTATAAATAAATGTAATATCAATAGACAATGCTTAATATATAACATACTTAGTATAGAGAATATAATCTTAGATAGCAATCAACGGAAAAACAACTCCGATCTTCAGGTGAAGAGTCTAATTCCACAGGGACAACTAACTGGTTGATCACAAGCCTAATTCCTTCAAACTCTAGCAATCTGGTATCCATCCGGGATTTTTCCAAAGATTTAAAAAGTAAAGCAAGCATAAGTACATGTCGTACTCAACAAATATAACATGGAATTCATGAGACTCAAAAGGCTGACACTGGTTTAATTATGATTAGCTTTTAATGAGTCATCTTTTAACAATTAGGTGGCAACAAATTTATCACAAACCCATAAACACATGATCAGGTAAACATGAATAATGAATAGCATAAACAATTAACCATTAGTGAGCATCTTCATCATCCATATCATTAGTGTTCATCATCTATTCCATAAGGATTTCAAGGCCGCTCGTGACCATAAACACGGCTATTATATCAGTTTTATACTCTGCATAGGTTGTACACTTTCATCATGAGTCGTGATACCCATATACTCGGGTTTACAACTCTCAAAATACTTCCAAAGTGATCAGGCATGGTACACTACGAAGCTTTTCTCCGGTCGTTCTAATAAGGAGCAGCCGCTAAGGATTTCATCTTCCAAGTGTTTTGGAGTCATCTCTACAAGTGGCACTTATACACGCAGCATAGTACACACCCTGGGAATGAGGCCTATACCTAGATATGCCTCTCTTGTCCTTTCGATAAACTGCTACAAACTAGAAAAAGTAAGGTACTAGACTAAGACCAGAGTCATGTAGCCCTCATAGTTGTACTGTAAGTCTAGGATGATTACTTACAGATAAGCCATTAGAGAGAGGAATCTAGAGCAACATAAAAACATTCCAATGCTCTAGCCCCCTTGTTCCATGTTGCTAAAAAACATCTTTTAATGTTTATTGTATATACCATTAGTTAAGTTACAAGATTATGACTTTAGTTGAGCACTAGCATCATACTATCCAATGCAATATCCCATATGTATCAAGACACAAGGTATAAAGTACTAAGAAATTCTTAGTGGTAGTCAAAGTAGACACATGCAGTATGAATTAAATAATTAAAGATGTATAGGACACCAAGGATGATCATATGCTATACTTACCTTAAACTCAGATTCTTCCTCTACTGAATTGTAACCTCCAAAAGATTTCTTCTGGATCACTAACTTCTTCTATTTCACTAACGTACTTCTCACCGACCGGACATGATCATAAAGCACCACACAAGCATCTATACAATCATACACGAAGCAAACAATAGAACTAAATTAGAATAGTACACCAAACATATAAAACAAGTAAAAATGTTTTAAAGATGTTCTACACGTCGCTACAAACACACATACACGAAAAGCACGCTAATCGGAACTATGATTGTAAAGAAAGAACTATAGGATTTTATATTATAAAAAAAAAGAAGACTATAAGCTTGATTTATGTTAATTAAAAAAAACTATGCGAGGAGCATTAATTTAGATTAAACAAATCGTATTTATACTTAAAACTGAGTTGAAGCTAATCATATTTTATTTATAAATATTTTGATATCAATTATGCCAATTCAATTTAACTTGCAAATACAAACTGACATGTGAGAACATCTAATCAAATTCGATATGTGTGTTTAGAATAAACATGTTATAATTTAGAAACATATTTATGTTAGCAACTAGTCATGTTAAAAATTATTTGCAAAATAGCATTGTATATAATTATGTTGTTTTTATTTATAAAAACTAGTTACATACATATTAATCAAATTAATATTTAAGCATATATATAAAAGTCACTTGACATGAAAAATGATGACACTGGTATGTAGATCACATCGATACGAATCTAACGCAATTGGAACGACTTGAAACGGATTTAAAACAAATATACGACGACGATATTACGAACCGGTGGTAATTTCGTAATTACGTCATCTTCATCTTTTGGCCTCCTGTACAACCACCACACGGCCATGGTAACAGTAGCTGTGCAAGGGATGGACTTGACTTGTTGCATGAAGGAGAGGATGGCCGGGCTAGGTAGCGCGGCGACGAGAGAAGGAGGGAAAAAATTTGATTTACTACATAAGGGATTTATCAAATTAAGGGCTCCTGTTGTGGTAGTTTTGATGTGCTTTACATAAAGGGTTGGTACAAATATATAGGGAGAAAAACTCCTCACATTCACATCAACTAGTAATATGGTACTAATTGATGTTGTACCCTCACCTTTACTAATGGGTCTAAATAATCATTAAAGCCCATTACTAAATAAATGCATGGGTCTTTAGGATTTATTAGGATTATTGCACATGAGTTTTGAGCGTTGGAAAAAATGAGAGATTTATTATTTTCGGAATTAATTAATTTCGTAGATAAAATAATTCTAGAAAAGTCTAGAATTATTATTTAAGCCACGAAAAATACTCCGAAAGCTCTGAAAATTCAGAAAAAATTCCCAGAAATATTATGGAACATGAGAAACCCAAATAAAGTATTTTGAGCCCATGATAAGATAATTTGAAGCATCTAAAAATTAAATTATGCTCATAAACAAGTAGGAACAAGTTTTAGAAAAAAGCTAGAAAATTTTCCGAGAAGTTTGTAGAGATTGATTGACGGATGAGGAACTAAAAGAAGTGATTTGCGTTAAAAAAATATTTAAGGAAGCTCCCAACAAAAACTTGAGACGTGAAACAAAGAATTTGATTGTAGAAAAAGATAAAGACGTGACGGAGAAGAAAAATCAACCTACTAACGTATTTTAATGACTTTGCTCACTCTCAACACACAAAGAAACAACGAGCAAACATCACATCATCCAAACGCCCGTCAAAATTAGAAAACTTTAAAAATTCATATTTTTCTATAACTAAATTTACGCTAGCTCAAACTAAACTTGATAAATTTTATTCAAATATTAAAATAATTTATTTTATTTAGTGTTTTCTATGCACAACCCAAAATCAAAAATTTTGGGGTGTGACATATACGAAGATAAACCATTTTTTTAATAAAACAATACACCAAGACAAAAGAATGGCAAGAGTCAGTTTAGTATTATTGAATCTAGTTACTATAATGCACCATTTCATCTTAAAATGGTATTATCGTAGTTTTTTTAATGCACGTGGAGTCTCCCAGATACTCTTGAAAAGGAGGTGAGACGCCTGCGTAAGCCAGCGCTCGTCACGGGTGGGCAACCTGAGCACCCTACTCAGCTGACCAACCGAGCCCTAGCTCGGTTCTCAATATTGTCTTAGTCTTATGATGGCTTATTCCGACTTTGTTGTGTAGCTTGTTTTCACTTGTACTTTTGTACATATTAAAAGGAATATATTACTCCTAGAACTGTACTTTGAGATCTCAATCTTATCCTATATGATGGGCTACTAAATTTTTTTATGTCAACAACTTAAGCTAAGTCTATGGTGGAAATAATTAAATTGAATATGTTGTTCAACACTTAAAACTTATATAAAGAGCACCAGCATCTCAAACTTATATGATTACACTTTTGATTGTGATCGATCTCAAGCTAGATCCTTATGACTTGTAGTAAATTTTAACTAAAGCCAAGATCAATCTACATGGATTTAAAAAAAAAGATCAATCTACATGGACACGTCACCTTTTCATGACATTGACTTGCTCAAAAATTAGGTATCTGTAAGAGCAAAATTCACCACCGGTCCCTGAACTTGACCGACGGTGTCATCTATATCCCTAAACTTCTAAAGTGATATATGTGGTTCTCTAATCTTGGCATAAGATATCATCCAGGTCCGTAAACTTTCAAGATGATCACCGCAGATCTCTGAACTTGGTTGACGGTGTCATCCCGGTCCCTGAACTTTCAAGGTGATCACCACAGGTCCCTAAACTTAACAAGCGGTGTCATCCTGGTCCAAATATAATAATATTAAAATTTCTATAGTATCAAAAGTTTTCTCTATTAAAAGTTACTTCTAATTTAGTATTATTTTAAAAGATTTAATAGTAGTATTATAGAAGTAACATTTTCTCTATTATTAATACTTTAACATTATTATTAAAACATTTAGTACTATAATACTATTATTAAAAGTTCTAATACTATAATACTACTATTAAAAGTAACAATATTATAGTGTTAATAATAGAGAAAAGTTACTTCTATAATACTACTATTAAAACTTTTAAAATAATACTAAAATTAGAAGTAACTTTTAATAGAAAAAACTTTTAATACTATAAGAATTTTAGTATTATTTAATATTTAGTACTATTAATGATACATAAATACTAAATTAATTTTAGTATTTTCCTATTTTAGTTTAAACCTAATATATTTGTTGTTGTATTATTTTAATACTTTAATTTATTTTTTTATGTAAATTATTTTATATAATTTATATTTTCATGATAAATATTATATAAATAACGATGGATTAAGTGACACATGTTGAATCTACGTCTAACGTAGAGTCAGCGTGCCACGCCAGCTTATAGAGTAGGTTGGACCACATTTGGACATGATGATACTGCTTGTCAAGTTTAGGGACCTACGGTGATTACCTAAAAATTTTTGGGACCAGAATGACACCGCTGACCAAGTTTAGAGATCTGCAGTGACCACTCTAAAAGTTTAAGGATCTAGATAACACTATATGTTAAGTTTAGGGACCACGGGTATCAGATGACACCGCCGGAGGTTCTGGGGCCGGCTGTGAATTTTGCTCTGTCTGTAGTACAATATGATGCAGCTTGCGCAGCAACTTTACTCGGATCTCTGCTTCGGTGCTTCCTCCCTCCCCCCACCCCCAGGCAGTGTCGGCCCTAAGGATAGGGCACGAGGTGCGACAGTCGATGGCCCAAGCGGAGAAGGGGCCTAAGCCTAGTTATACAAATTCCTAGCTCCTATAGTCCATTAGGCACTAGCAAACTTACGAGAAGAGAGATATAAAACTGGCCAGCGACTCCAAAAGACAACATCGGTATTTCTTTCCTTATTTTCTTTTCTCACGGCCCTCGGATAGAGAGGAGACGAGGAGTCATGCTGCACACAGCACACTCTGATCGTGAGTTCGCGACGTGCGCCTTACACACGCGGAGCTGGCGAGCCACGCCGCCGCAAAGAAATAGACTACCGGAGGCACATATATGACGCACATGGACGGCGACCAGGCAGGGCTTCACGACAACGATATCTTGCTTCCCTTCTTACGAATTGCGATCACCGATCAGTTGTTTAGGCTCAAGGTATTTTTCTTTTTATTTTTAATCTAAATTAATTATTTATATAGTATTTCAGACTTCTAGTACTTTGTATCTATATAGTCATATTTTTCTTCTAATTTAGGTGTTAGAATTTTACAATGTTATCCGAGAAACATTTGTCGGGTGAGAAAAGAAAACGAATATATTGTTTTTTTAATCTACATTGTTCCTCGATAATTATCATACATCTAGAAATATATTATTTAATCTACATTATTCCTCGATAATTATCAGACATATTAAATTAAAAATATATTATTAAATTTATTTTTATTTTTTAAATAAAATTAGTACCTATATATTATAAAATTTTATATACTCCCTTCATCCCAAATTATAAGTCATTCCAAGAATCTTAGAGAGTTAAACTTTTCCAAGTTTGACTAAAATTATAAAGAGAAACATAAAGATTGATGACATCAAATAGGTATAATATAAAAATATAACTAATGAAGAATCTAATGATACTTACTTGATATGATAAATATTATTATTTTATTATATAAATTTGATTAAACTTAAAAAACTTTGACTCTCTAAAATTTTTGGAATGACTTATGATTGAGGGAGTATCGTCGAGAGAACCATTGCGACAAAATCGGCGGAGAGCCCTAGAGATGCAAGGACCGGCACTGCCCCAGGCCCCAGCCCCCAGCACGCTGCCGATCCACGGCGCGAACCGCAGCGTCCTCTGCTCCTCGATTGTCCCGCCGCCGCCCCAGCTCGCCGAACACTGCGGCGCGGCCTCCGTCTCCAGGGGCCGCCGATCCTGCAGAGAGGTACTGCTTACCTCCGTGGTTCCGTGCACTCATTTGGCTTTAGAGGAAGGTGTTCATCTTTATGCCTCGAAGACCCAGGAGACGAGCGTGCGTAGGATAACCTGGGCCTTCCTAATCCAGTAATCCTTCTCGCGCGGCATTCTTCGCATCCGATTCCTTTACCATCGCTCCAGACGGCATTCCCTGTGGAAGACGCTTCGGCGCCGCCGTCGCATTCACGGGCGCATCTCCATGCCGTTCCCGAAGCATGTTTTCCCTTGCGTCCCAAGCTGTCGTGTCGGCGGTGCCGCCACCTCGGTAGCCAGTTAGGTAGGGTGAGGGGAGGGAAGGTAACCACCGCTTACCTTACGCGGCTTTCCTTCCACTTCTACTCTCCTGTTTTGACTTCTTGCCATCCGCCGGCTAGCTGCTGCTGCTGCGCGGAACGGGATTTCCGGGTCGGATGAGATGAGGAGGCGCTGCGGCTGGCTCTCGTCTCTGTTCCGCCCTCGCCGGGCCGGCCGCGCGCTCCCGCAACCAGATCCACAGGGTCCCGATTCCAAGCCCAAGGTATAGCGACGGTCGCTGCATTCCTTTCTTGCTGTGGATGTTTGTTTGATTGTTTCGGTAGGCCTTGCAATATATAGGATTGTTTGGTGGTTTCATTAGCATAGCCAATCAGCTGTTGATTTGATTTCCCACTGAACAAAGATTAATTCAAGGTGCGTATGCTGCAATCGGTTGTACATATTTTGCCTTTGCTCGCTGTTTATTTTAGGGAAACTACGGCAACCATTGAGGATTTGAGGTTGCCTGTTTGCTTTTTTGGAGTACATCTCAATAAGCTGATCTTGTCTCTATCAATACTGGTGAAGCCTCCTAGATCCAAATGCAACCCATTGGGTTTGGGAGATTCTGAGACATGTTGGGCACTCCAGTACAGTAGATCATGCAGAACTTTTGAGAAGATCATACAGAACTTTTTCATATGTTTTAGCTGAAAGGCCTGCTATTCAAATATCACAGCTATCCTCCCCGACCAGAAAGGCCTGCTATGTGATGCAGATGCTGTCAACGGCTTAGACCTATCTTCTCATTTAATGATGGCCTCTTTGATGTTAGCACAAAATCCAAGATGGACTGAACCACTGTCTGCAAACAACAGGCATGCTTGCAACCATGTTGCATCATAATTACGTCCTTTCCCTTTTTACTGTATTACCACGAGATAGAAAAACCATGAAAATAAAAATGATTTTTAAGACAGGAAAAAAAGATTTTTAATCAAATATTTGTGCAAAGTAAACTGCACAAAGACAATGTGGCTTGTTAGGATATAATATTCTCCATTTTTCTGTTTTCTGCTAGAAGCTTTGAAACTTTTTGAGCAAATGTGGTTTCCCGAGATCAACTTTTGTATATAACTTAATATATTATGCATATTAGATTATTTGCCAACCATGGCCTCCCAGGTTATGCCCTCTGTCATGATGCTAGGCACATTAACATTTTGTTTCCTGTGCAATGTTGAGCAGGCAGTAGATAAGCTCAGTGCTTCTGACAAAGTTGTCATGGAGAACATCCTGTCAAACAGTGATTTTTCTGAGGGTCTACATTTGTGGCAACCAAATAGTTGCCATGCATTTGTAGCCGTTGAAGGATCAGGTTACCATTATGGTGTAAGGCCACATTCAGGGTCAACCTATGCTGTTCTTACTCATCGCACACAGAGTTGGCAGGGGCTTGAGCAGGACATAACAGAAAAGGTCACCCTTGGTACTGAGTACTTTGTTGCTGCATATGTCAGAGTTCATGGGGAAGTTCATGAGCCCATTGGAGTTCAGGTCACTCTCAAACTTGAGGAGGAGGGGTCTTCTACCAACTATCTTTCTATTGCAAGGTATTTCGACCATAAGCCACCATTCAGTGTGTCGTATAATATATCATCAGCACTGTTTTATCATTAAGCAGTTTTTACTAGGATTTTGGCCTCACAAGAACGCTGGGAAAAGATGGAAGGTTCATTTAATCTAACAACTCTACCAAGACGTTTAGTATTCTACCTTGAAGGTCCCCCTCCTGGTGTGGACTTGCTCATAGATTCAGTCACCATCTCCTACAAGGTATTGCAATGGATCTCTTGCTTGCTTGTGTGTCTACAATTGCTCGATGGCCCTGGAAAAGGAAGGATTATTGTCTGCTGAAACTATTTCTGAGAACATGTCATATTTATTTGATCTCCAGAACATGTGCAAGAACTATTGTTAACATTGAAGACAGCTTGCATTTTAGTTTTTGTTGAACATGTCCCTGACTTAGATACTAATTTGGTCTGCTAGATTCTCTGCCTTATAGTTTTATTAACTATAGATTTTCTTCAGAAAACAGAGGGGTCAGCTTCATCAATTCGTGGAACAGAGAACATCATTTTAAATTATGATTTTTCAAAAGGCCTTCATCCTTGGAATCCCATCTGCTGCCATGCATATGTGGCATCACAATGGTCTGGTTTCCTTGATGGTATTAGAGGGAACTCAGGAGAGAACTATGCTGTTGTTTCAAAGAGAACAGAACACTGGCAGGGTCTTGAACAAGATATTACGAATCAAGTGTCTACAGGCACTGCTTATGTAGTTTCTGCTTTCGTTAGAGTTGATGGGAATGTCCAAGGTCAGGTTGAAGTCAAAGGAACCCTTAGGTTGCAAAATGCAGATGGATCAACGCATTATAACACTGTTGGAAGGTATTGTACTTAAAATTGTTCAACAGTCAAATTCTTTTGACACTATCCTTGATTGATGATCGAATTTGATGTAACAGTGTGGTTGCCTCAAAAGAAAAGTGGAACAAATTGGAAGGCTCCTTTTCTTTGACAAACATGCCAAAAAATGTTGTATTTTACCTGGAGGGACCTCCTGCTGGTGTGGATCTTGTCATTGATTCTGTCACTATTACTTGCTCCAGACATAAACAGTCAAAAGTGAGTTCTTATGTGCTTTTGTAATATTTTCTTGAACGAAATGTTTGATTTACCTTTTTTTTAATCAATATCTTGTTATGCCCTTTTATATTTTTTCAGAAGTCTAATGAAAAAAATAATCAGAACTTAACCTAATTTATGTTTGATCTTTCATGGAGTGATGAAATTCTTTGTAATAGATTGTAAGCTCTATTTTCATTTAGTTCTAATGAAATCGGCAATGAGTAGGGATGAAAACGGATCGGATACGAACGGATATCACTCATATTATATTTGTTTCCATATTTCTGTTCGGATTCGGATTCGGACACGGATAGCGTTCGGATACATATACTGAATACAGATTGACTTCGATTCTGATATCTGAATAATGAGTATCGAATACTGGTATGAATTGGATTCGGAGAAGGTCGGATACAAATATCTATTCGGATATTGAGTAAAAGCAACATATATATATATATATATATCATACGTGCATAAAACCATTACACCACTCTATGAGTCCATAATCCATCTAGATTAAGCCGAAAGACTAAAGAGTAAAGTAACAAATAAGATAAAGATACAGATACATCATACATCAAACATCATATAAGCACCAATCTTCGCGGCATGAGTAGAAATAGCCAAGCACATTGCTTCATGGGTCTCATGGAGTCATGGTCATGGATTCAAGATCTACAATCCTTATATAGGCCATTTTTTTCATTTTGAGAAAGTTTGAACAAAATGTAGTTCAAATTTCACAAGTGTGTGACATAGTTTTAGAAAGTCTGTATGAGATTTAAGAATTTGTGACTAGTGTTTGATAAAACTTTCTCAAATGGGAAAATGAGCTATGTAACAATTGTATATTTTGCTGAGATGATCAAACTTGGTATTCAGAGTTTTTTCATCTGAGGTCATTTAGTGTCTTATTTGAGCAAGTTTGACCAAGTCAAATTTGGTCAAATGAAAAAACAACACTTTGACTCTAGTATTATGAACTCTAAATGACTTCAAATTGAAAAGTTTTGAATACCAAGTTTGTTCACCTCATCAAGATCTACAATTTTTGTTTTGGTCAACTTTCCATTTGAGATAGTTTGGACGGTTCAAATTTGTGATTTTTAAATTTCGATGCTTACAAACTAGTTTTCGGAACCCTAGATTGTCTCAAATTGAAAAGTTTTGAATACCAAGTTTGTTCAGCTCATCAAGATCTACAATCCTTATATAGGCTATTTTTTCATTTGAGAAAGTTTGAATAAAATGTAGTTCAAATTTCATAAGTGTGTGACATAGTTTCAGAAAGTCTATATGAGATTCAAGAATTTGTGACTAGTGTTTGATAAAACTTTCTCAAATAGGAAAATGAGCTATGTAACAATTGTATATCTTGCTGAGATGATCAAACTTGGTATTCAGAGTTTTTTCATCGGAGGTCATTTAGTGTCTCATTTGAGCAAGTTTGACCAAGTCAAATTTGGTCAAATGAAAAAACAACACTTTGACTCTAGTATTATGAACTCTAAATGACTTCAAATTGAAAAGTTTTGAATACCAAGTTTGTCCAACTCATCAAGATCTACAATTTTTGTTTTGGTCAACTTTCCATTTGAGATAGTTTGGATGGTTCAAATTTGTGATTTTTAAATTTCGACGTTTACAAACTAGTTTTCGGAACCCTAGATTGTCTCAAATTGAAAAGTTTTGAATACCAAATTTGTTCATCTCATCAAGATATACAATCCTTATATAGGCCATTTTTTCATTTGAGAAAGTTTGAATAAAATATAGTTCAAATTTCACAAGTGTGTGACATAGTTTCAGAAAGTCTATATGAGATTCAAGAATTTATGACTAGTGTTTGATAAAACTTTCTCAAATAAGAAAATGAGCTATGTAACAATTGTAGATCTTGCTGAGATGATCAAACTTGGTATTCAGAGTTTTTTCATCTGAGGTCATTTAGTGTCTCATTTGAGCAAGTTTGACCAAGTCAAATTTGGTCAAATGAAAAAACAACACTTTGACTCTAGTATTATGAACTCTAAATGACTTCAAATTGAAAAGTTTTGAATACCAAGTTTGTTCAACTCATCAAGATCTACAATTGTTGTTTTGGTCAACTTTCCATTTGAGATAGTTTGGATGGTTCAAATTTGTGATTTTTAAATTTTGAATAAATATCCGGATAATATCCGTTTTTAAATATCCGGATATATCCGATACTTATCCGGATTATCCGATATCCGCCGGATATCGATGATATTACATCCGTATTTGATATCCGCCTAAGATATCCGTTTTAGTATCCGTATCCGAAAAAAAAAAACCGGATATCCGAGTAACTATCCAGATAAGTGTTCATATTTGTTCGGTCGAACGGACGGTCGAATAAATATCCGTACCGTTTTCATCCATAGCAATGAGGAATGCAGTGCACAAGATTTTACTGTCAACTTTCTGTTGTATTGATCTCCATGTGTTTCATATTTAACTTTGTGCATAACGTATATACCCTTGGTTCTGGGGTCTCCATTCATTGTCTTCATGGAAAAAAAAAATGCATGAACTCTTACAGCCTCGGGTTTGCTGATTAATGATTCCTTTTGAATTGAAGGAAGTAAAAGTACCAAGTGGAGCCGAGACTATAATTAAAAATCCTCACTTCGAAGATGGGTTAAAAAATTGGTCAGGAAGAGGATGCAACATCTGCAGACATGAGTTCACTGCATATGGGAATGTACGGCCTTTAAATGGCAGCTATTTCGCTTCTGCAACTGGACGGGTTCACAATTGGAATGGCATCCAGCAAGAGATCACGGGCAGGGTGCAGCGGAAAGTTCTTTATGAGATCAGTTCTGCTGTTCGAGTATTTGGGAGTGCCAATGATACTGAAGTGCGTGCTACTCTGTGGGTACAAGAATATGGTCGTGAGCGATATGTGGGACTTGCCAAGTAAGTTGTTTTTGTTTCTTGTTCTCTGTTGACAATGCTCTTTTTAGGAGCCAATGACATTATTATCTTACTATTTTTTTTTCTATAATCAAAGAAACCAGGCTTCTGATAAGCAATGGACACATCTGAAAGGAAAGTTCCTCCTTCATGCTCCCTTTACCAAAGCTGTTATTTTCATAGAAGGGCCTCCTGCTGGAATTGACATTCTTGTAGATGGTCTTGTCTTATCTCCAGCAAGAAAGCTACAAGCTGCACCGTGCCCAAAAATTGAGGTTTGTAGGCTAATGGCTTCCAGTCTGAGATTATTTGCTTAGGAATGATCCTGACTCTTGAGACTTCTGAAACCTTTATTTTTGTTATAACTTTCATCTATCATGATACTGTAAAAGTGTCCTCTCTAATTCAAGAATATTTACTAAATGTTTCAGAATGTTCTGTATGGAACTAATCTATTGCACAATAATGCCTTCACTCGTGGGCTTGCTGGGTGGAGTCCTATGGGTTCATGTCGATTGAGTATCCAGACTGAAGCACCCCATATGCTATCTTCTATCTTGAAGGACCGTGCAAGTCAGAAGCATATAAGTGGTCGTTATATCCTTGCCACGAACCGCACAGATGTTTGGATGGGTCCTTCTCAGGTCATAACTGATAAACTAAGGTTGCATGTCACTTACAGAGTATCGTCTTGGGTACGAGTTGGGTCTGGAGGACATGGACGTCACCATGTAAATGTCTGTCTTGCTGTGGATAACAACCAATGGGTCAATGGCGGGCAAGTGGAAGCTGATGGGGATCAATGGTATGAAATCAAAGGAGCATTCAAGCTTGAAAAGCAGCCATCCAAAGTTACCGCATATGTTCAAGGCCCTCCTCCAGGTGTTGATCTCAGAGTCATGGACTTTCAAATATATCCAGTCGACAGAAAAGCACGGTTTGAGTATCTGAAGGAGAAAACAGACAAGGTAAACTTTAATGCACTTCACGTTTTAGATGTGAGTTCTTCCAATTCATATGTGACCGTGCGTGATCCAACCATTATTTTCAACAGTGGTGATTTTTTTGCTTTGTTATTAGTGTAAATTTCACATAATTGCAGAAAAGCACATATTTCATGGACGGTTGCAATCAATGTCATTTTTATGCATTCATAAAGTTTCACAAAACCCTATCATAACCAAATAATGGCTTAGCTGCCCTTAATCTGCTCAACTTTTTTTTGTTGGAATTAAGTTTGTTGATATAGTCATCCTTGAAGGTGGTGGTATTGGTATGAAACCTTTTGATAACTTAATGCTCGGTGTCACTAGCTAAGAAATTTAGAATTTATGAAGGCTTAGAGCATGAAACTTAGGATTAAGTACCATAGCCAAAAAAACTGGGGTTTTGTGGAACTAAACCTCCAGTTTGCTAAATTTATACTATATGAACTTTCTCGATTCTGCTGACAGGTGAGAAAGCGTGATGTTGTTCTTAAGTTCCAAGGATCAAATGCAGTGAATCTTTTAGGTTCATCTGTGAGGATACAACAGACCGAGAATAGCTTTCCATTTGGATCATGCATCGCGAGACACAACATAGAGAATGAGGATCTTGCTGAGTTTTTTGTGAAGAACTTCAACTGGGCTGTATTTGAGAATGAATTGAAATGGTACCATACAGAAGCAGAACAAGGGCGGCTTAATTATAAAGATTCTGATGAGTTGCTTGAATTTTGCGAGAAACATAAGATACAGGTTCGTGGCCACTGTTTATTCTGGGAAGTAGAAGACGCTGTCCAACCTTGGGTTCGGTCATTGCAAGGCCACCACTTAATGGCTGCCATCCAAAATCGTTTGCAAAGCCTGTTGTCAAGGTACAAAGGTCGATTTAGACATCACGATGTAAACAATGAGATGCTACATGGGTCTTTCTATGAAGACAGATTGGGAAGGGACATTAGAGCTTACATGTTCAGAGAAGCACATAAGCTTGATCCTTCTGCTGTCCTGTTTGTTAACGATTATAACGTCGAAGATGGATGTGACACAAAATCTACCCCTGAGAAATTCGTTGAACAGGTAGTTGATCTCCAAGAACGGGGTGCCCCAGTTGGTGGGATCGGTGTGCAAGGTCATATCAGCCATCCAGTGGGAGAAATCATATGCGATTCCCTGGACAAGCTCGCCATACTAGGTCTCCCGATCTGGATTACTGAATTGGATGTCACAGCAGAGAATGAACACATACGAGCTGATGATCTAGAGGTGTTCCTCCGCGAAGCATTTGCACATCCTGCTGTTGGGGGAATCATCCTCTGGGGATTCTGGGAGATGTTTATGTTTCGAGAGCACGCGCATCTGGTCGATGCTGATGGGACAATCAACGAGGCTGGCAGAAGGTACCTTGCTCTCAAACAAGAGTGGCTGACCCGTATGAACGGCAATGTCGATCGCCAAGGAGAGTTTAAGTTCAGAGGATACCATGGTTCGTACATGGTGGAAGTGGACACGCCTTCAGGCAAGGTAGCTAGATCCTTTGTCGTTGATAAGGATAGCCCGGTTCAGGTGATCACTCTGAATGTTTAATGTGTGGGAAATCATGCACGTGTCCTGTATTCTAGCGAGGTACTGAGGTGTTGAACACCAAGAGTTTCGTAGCTGATGCCACGCCTTCAGAGTATAGAAAAGGAGTGTTAAAATATTTCACTTTTATTCTCCGTTCTATTTTTTTTTTGTGTGATTAAAACGAGTTATTTACATTAACATACGGGGCAGAATCTGGACAAAACCTTGCGCAAGAACATTAAATGGACATTTGGACATCCATACCGAGCGAACGATTGGGTTTTATTTCATTTCATCACTCTCGCACCTTTTTAGCTGACATGCCACTTTAGGAAAAGTGCAATAAAACCTACCACTGAAAAATGGCCTAACATCAAGATTTTTCACAGTTTTATAGGCTTGTATAGTATTTGAAATTTGTGTGGTGTTATGAAATGAATGCTTCCAGTAGAGTTTCGCTCGGTTTCTGATACGTGAGGAAGAAATAAAATACTCCTGGAGTTTTGCTTAATTTTCATTGTGTTCGATACGGCTCGTGCCATGTTTCATCTAGACGAAACTCATCTTCTCTCTTCGTAATAATTTCTATGCCACACTATCATTTTTACCTCATTAAATAAGAATGAAACTCTTAGTCGCTAGGACTAGCGTTAATCCACAATTAGGCAAAATTGTTGAAGAAAAAATATACCTGTTCCAAATGATAGGCCGTGTGACATCCGAGTCTTTCAATAATGGCGACAAAGACCATTTCGATGGCAAGAAAAGGTAAACGACAACAGCCTACACAACTAACCGGCAAATGTCGAATAAGAAAAAAAAGTATGTGCGTACTCTAAATGGTAGGACAAATGAGACCTGATCTTGCCAATAGATCCGCGTGACATAGATCAATTTAATAGTACTCCCTCCATCACACAATAAAGGACGTCGTAGCACTCAAAATATGTATAAAAAATAACGGCGTTTTAGCTTAGCATGGGCCCTACTCTATACCAGAGTACACACTGGTCCATCCACCGTTTGGGGAGTGCACGTGGAAATGTAAAAAGTTGGTGTACTAGATCATTTGTTTATGCGAAAATACTTGCTTCTGTGAGTTGGATGGAGATAGAAAACATATATGTCACTTCAATTAAACAATAGTGTCATGATTGTTCATAGGACTAGTAAGATCTTTTACTCTTAATCTTAGTGTCTACTATGTTTTCTATAACATCCTTTATTGTGGGACCGAGGGAGTAATAAGCGACGTCTATCTAACTTTCTATTTTTCTCTTTAACCCTGCCTTTATGCAGCAGTTGTAAGAGCAGCTGCATCATTTGATTTTCTTGGGTGCTAGCAAAGAAAGAGAAAAAAAATGTCAGGACGGATACAATGCGATGTGGAGTAGTGCTAACTAGCACATGCTAGCAAGCAGCATGAACTGAAGTTTGTGCTCGATGCAATTTCTTCGGGCGTGTTTGGTACCCTTCCCAGACCAGTCTTGATGGGGTCTTTGGTCCCGATCTTCACGACGTAGGATCTTGACCTTGATAACTAGCTGAAGAACAACCGATAGCTTGCTACACGCAGTGATAACTAGTGCAACCTGATGACACGCAAGCCAATCACCGTCTCTATACGGCAGCCTAAACCAAGGATTCGCCCAACCACACTCTCAAAGAAACCAACCTACGCAACCTTGAATCAATGGACCAAGAGCACGGATTGTGTGCCAATGATGCGACCGCTTCTGTAATCTCCACGAAGGAAAATACAAGAGCAAAGGGATAGAGATTTCTCTCTGGTTTTTGTTAGCACACAGTTGAATAAAGAGGTTGTATTCTGATTATCAAAAAGTCTTTGTTTGCTTGGAAGCACAGGGATATTTATACCAGGAACAACCCTCATGTATAGGTATGAACACGAAATGGAAATGAAAAGATAAAGTATGTGAAAAGACTTCCACGAAATGGATTTCCAATGATCTTCACGCTGTTGTCAGTTTTCAGAGTAGTCTTCACTAAAAGAGTTGTAACTCTCTAGTGGGAAGTCGAAATGAGGAGCCGTTTGTTGGGTGTGAAAGTAGACTCAATAAGATTTTCAACCATGTGCAGCATGCGTCACGAAACATTGTAGAATGATACAGTTTTGCACGAGAAGTTGTACCAACATTGTGTCTAGAAAAACTATTGACCTTTGGAGCAGTCTTAACTAATCTGAGCATAACTCTTTATTGTGATGTCCAAATGAGGTGGGACTTGTTAGATTGGAAAGTAGACTTGATAAGCTTTCTAGAAAGCCGACTGGTATGAATGTTTTATTGGTCATGCAGGAAAACACTGTTCAAACTGGAATGTTGTGAGAGAAAAACACTGCTCCGGCTGGAAAAAGAAGCCGAACAAACCGGCTGGTAGCTCAGCCGAACACTGCCGTAGTTTCTTGGCGTGGCTTCTTATAAGTGCCCCTTGATTTATATCCTTGATGTTGGATGGTGAGTCGTTGATTCTTGAGTAGCACGCACGGTTGAGATGTCCTCATCAAACCTGGTTCGCATCAACCTAGCCAGGCCGAACTTGGCCAGTCCCAACGCATGCAACCCTGTGTTATTTGGCTGCCTGTTTAAATAGAACCAGGCCACATCGAGATTTTGTTTGGTTCATAGGATGCACCAGCAGCCAAAGTTTGCATGCGGGAAGGAATAAAACGGCCACGAGCGCGCGCGCGGCATCGACCCAGCCAGGCTCCATGGAAACGAGCCTCAGCTGCGTTCCTGCTCAGCCTGGCCCGAAGGGAATCTTTGCATCTGTTTAGCCTGGCTCCAGGTGCCGTCCAGCCGTCCAGGACACCGAACGCGTGAAATCTGCGTGAGATGGGCCAGGCCGGTGCTGCTCCAGGGTACCAAACACGCCCCTCGTGTTTTTCTTTCACGAGTTTCCAGTTGCATAAAGGAAGAGAGAGAAAGCGTTTTTTTTTTTCTAGAAAGGACTCAGCTTGCTGAGCATACGAGTATTTGTCTCATGTATCTAAAGTGTCTACTCCAGAAACCTCGGATGACTATCCGCTGCAGCTAGTCTAAGAGCAGCTCTAACGTGTAGGCTATACCGTGCTGCTGTGATGCCATGTCAAAATGTCTACAAGCGTAGCAAATTTCTCTTCAACGTATAGACAAAGCTTACGGGACCCACCCTTTAGTAAATAGTCAAAGAAAAGTTGCTTTCTTCCTTTTCAGTAACGCTGCTCGTAGGTCGTCCGTCCGTCCCAACAGATTCCATATATCATCCGCTCACTTTGCGCCTGCGCCGCGTGCCCTGGCATCACGCCTCCCATCGCGGCCGCGCGTCCGCGCTCCATCCGTCTGCCTCTGTCTCCGTCGAGGTCTATGCCGCTGACGAGCTCGACAACGGCGACCTCCACGTCACTCCGTGGCATCGAGTTCCGCATCGGACGAGCCTCCATTCGTCCAAGCAGCAAGCAGATGCTACGATGAAAGCGCATATTGCAATAGTATGTTTCAAGTGTTTCATATATTTTAGAGGTATGTTGCAAGTGTTGTATATCGATGTTACAAAAGTAGATCGGGATGCTGCACATATTGTAATGGCTATACATGTATGTTTCAAGTGTATGCTTCAAATGTTTAATCTGTTCCAGATGAATGTTGTAAGTGTTTTATCTGGACGTTGCAAAAGTAGATCTGCATGTTGCAAGCATATGTTTCAAGTGGTTTTAGGTGTTTCATACGTATGTTTGCAAGTGTTTTATTGGGATGTTGCATATGTTTGCAATGGTTTTCAAATGTTTTTCAGACGTTTTTACAAGTATTTCAGACGCTTGTTTCAAGTGTTTCTATTGTTTTTCTTTTGTATGTTGTAACTTTTTACATCTGGATGTTTCAAAAGTAGATCGGGTGTTGCACGGGATGCGTGTGGAAGCGGTTTGCGGCGTGGACGATGTTTGGGGCAGCGGGGGCCCATTGTTGGTGCACTTCCTCACGAGCCCGACGCGATATGCGCTCGTTTGCTGCCTCTGCATGGCAGCGTCCGGACGCTAGTACCCGGAACGGACGTCCGGATGGTAGCAGGTTCGTCCCTCTTTTGCTTGCTAGGTTTCCATACACTGCACTTACTTTTTAGGGAATTTTTTTAATCTTGAACCGGCGTTGCCATTAGCTCGCTCGGCACAACCACGGTCGCTCCTTAGTCCTTACCACTTTTTTGATGGAATCATCATGGCATAAAATCAATATCGATCAAATTTTTTACCAAAATTCCAATTATGTATTTTTTAATATAATAAACCATAAGCATACTTAAGACCCTCATTACCAAAAAAACTAGATAATTTCTATATTTATATTAATTAAAGTATCAACTAAGTAAAGATTATGTGACTCTGTAATTATAGAAGAGAAATGAGGAAGTGGATTCTTAGATAATATATATATATATATATATATATATATATATATATAAGAACTAAAATATTAAAAAGAGATGTGGTAAGTAGGCAATGGAAAATGAAGATATATGAATATATGATTAGATAAAATGATAAACAAATATTATGTAGAAATTATTTATTGGAAACATAGCTATGTGTACTGTGTAGTGTCTTCTAATAAATAAATTATGAGGTATAGAAAAAAAATTAATGCCTCCTCGAGCTCCGACGAGCGCCTGAGACCCGAGTCTGCGCTCTCGTTTCCGGCTTTCCGCCCAAACAGCCATCTGCCCGTCGCGCGGCCGCCCGTGCCGGAGATCCGCCTAGCCCGGTGTTAAGGGGTACGTCATACGCACGCATAGCCCGAGCCGATTGATTGAGGCGCGCCATCTCCCTCGGACTGCGCCCCGAGCGATTCGCGTCGTCTGTTTGCTAGGCTTCCTCCCCTCTGATACTACTATCCGCATCCTGTCTTTAGTTCATCCGCTGTTGTCAGTAGTTGGTGCGGTAACGGGGAATTCGAGGATTGCTTGCAAAATCCTCTTGAAAAATTAATCCAATGAGTATTACACTAGCTCTTTTTTCCCCACTCTTGTACCGGCCTGGCATAAATAATAGCTTCTTTTAGATTATATAATACAACAACAACAACAAGGCCTTTTAGTCCCAAGCATTAGTCCCAAGATTATATAATAAATAGGTAAACTGTTTTTGTGTGCAAAAGTTTCTCAGCTTCTCTTTGCAAGAGAAACCGTATCCATTTGGTTATGTTTCCAGTACGTCTGGTTCATTGTTGATGCCGTGCAACTAACTGATCAACTGAACTTTGTGAACTATACCTGCAGAGGAGTCCTCAAATGCTGTGATTGGAAACATCTAAAGTTAGTGTAAGCTGCTGTAACAATGGAAGAGGTTCAAAACTGTGTGATGAAGCTGGTTAGTGCTTAGCGGAACTTCATATTTCTCATGTGAATTATGGCTTGGTCGCTTCATTCTGACTGCTACTGATTCCACTGGACAGCGGAGCAATCCAAGGCGGCACAGGGATAAAGTGTATGTCGGCTGTGGGGCTGGGTTTGGTGGAGACAGGCCAATGGCGGCTCTTAAGTTACTGCAGAGAGTCAAGGAGCTTAACTATCTAGTTCTCGAGTGTTTGGCAGAGCGAACTCTGGCGGATCGGTACCGGATTTTGGTGTCAGGAGGCAAAGGATACGACCCTAGGGGTATCTTTTTGACATGTGTTGCTTCTATTGCTCTTGATTCAATTCTTGCTCAGTGGAGGTGACACCTGTTCCTTAGTGTTTATGTGACTATTTCAAATTACCAAATCACACACCTTTTTATGACCATATGCAGTCAAAGAGTGGATGTCTTTGCTTCTACCCTTGGCTTTTGAACGGAAAGTTTGCATCATAACTAACATGGGGGCAAGTAAGATATTTCTGGCTGCAGTGCAACTTTAGTGTGTGATTATTTTTTCACTTTTTTTTTTACCTGTTTCTTCCTGTTATGTCAGTGGATCCTGTTGGAGCACAGAAAGAAGTACTGAACCTGGCATCTGTCTTGGGACTGGAGATAACAGTTGCCGTAGCTTATGAATCATCCTTTAAAACTCAAGGTATTTTTCATTTGTTCGATAGTACCAAGCAACATGAAGCCCTAGGTGCTACATCTGTATGCTTCTTGAAAATTTCCAATCATGATTGGTTTGTCTGCAATGTAGAAACTGATAATCAAGATTGGATGATATCTCAAAAAGGCAATCAACTTTGAATATGTTCTTACTGCTTTTCTTAATTTTGCCTGTTTTTGTAGGAAGCCCTGTATTGTCCGATGAATCAACAGGAGGGAGAGGGGTAATTTACTGATCACTTGAGATCCTCTCAACATTAATTATCATTCATGTGCTTGACTTCAGCTTAATACCATTCAATGACTATTCTTATGGCCCCTTGATCAAAGGAACTATTTCCATTCTATTTGTTCTCCTGATTCTTTATAAGGAAAAAAAACCTTTGGGATCTCTAGTTTGAGTTTTATTTGTGCTGCTGAAAGGTCCAAGTCAGAAAATATAATGGTTAATTTTGCTATAGGAGGCTCTAGTATACAATAAGAAATTAAGATAACTTCAAATAGAAGTGTTGTGGTCCAGGCTTCGTGTGTGTCCGTGGACATCAGCCCATACGTGTTAATGTATTTGTGTGTCTGTGAGGAGCAGGGAATAGTCTTGATTTCAATCCGAAAACATCCTAAAAAAAAATGAAAGGTAAATGTAATCTGCAGAATCCCAACTTTTATTTGCTTCACACAAATGAATTATGCATCTCAACCTAGTGAATGAATTGCACACATTTAACTAGCTTACTGATTAGCAACCAACCAGCCTAAACCTAGTGTAGGGTACTCCATGACATGAAAGTACTAACATCCCACTTGATACAATTATGTTTTACCATATTATACCACCTGTTGCCTAATGTCACTTCACATGAATACTATAACTATCCTTGTAGCCATGTTTGAGTAAAGTATAAAATGAGTGACCTTTATCATGTATGGCATCTGTTTTTCTTAGTGAGTGTTACCCTATGCCTAGGTAGTAGGTATATATCTTTTAATTGTACAATACATTCTGCACACAAATAACATCAATGTGAGGTTTCCAATACATAGTCATTGTAGGATGCCATCAAATAAAACTATCGTTAGAAAGTAAGTACCAATTACATATCGTGGATACATTTAAGCAATTCTACCTCAGTTATGCATATCTTGGATCTTTTGATTAATATCTATTTTTTGCTTTATCTTGATGCCAGGGATTTATAATCTGTCACATTTTATCTTACTGTTTCTTTTTTTTAATGTAAAGGGAAGTAGCACATATCTTGGGGCAGCTTCAATTGTACATTGCTTGGAAAACTATAAACCACATGTTGTCATTACTTCACGGGTTGCTGATGCTTCGCTCTTCTTAGCACCTATGGTACAGTATTCAAGTTTAATCTATCACTCTCATGTTTGCTATTGATGTAATGCCCTTTTTTATTTAAATATTTAATACTATTTATGCAAGGTGAACATGATGAATTTGTGTCATCAGATATTAAGCTACCTTTGCCTTTCCTTTCTTGGTTTGTGTATCGTTATTTTTGTTTCCCTAATCTGAGCACTGTACTGTTTAAGGATCATGCATATTTGTATTGAAAAATCTCGATGAGATGATGTAGCTTCTTGATATATAACCAAATGTTTGTGTTATATGCCTGAATTAGAAGTTGTGTGACTAGGCAATTTTCGAGCCACAGATATTAGCAGGACCAATTTGCTCTCTCTTTCTGATTCTTTGCAAAACAATCACTTTTTTTAGGGCACTTCACAAAACAATCACTTGATTTATAAGAACATCCAGCTCAAGTTATACCATGTTTGATTGTCCGAATGTGAGTTTGGGTCAGAACATGTACTCAAATTTGTACCAATTGTATTATTCACGCATTGCGATATTATTTTTGTTTCTATAGATTGCACAATATAATGAAGTCAATCCAGATCGTCTGAGCACAGATTCTTTCACGTGACAGTGATTTATCTCTTTTACCTCCCTTTTCAACACTACATATAAGAATAATCAGCTCAAGTTATACGTTTGATTGTCAACATGAGTTTGGGTTGGACCAAGTACTCTTTTCTACTTATCATATTATTCACGGTTTTGGGCTATTTTTATTGGACACAATAATGAAGTTAATCCAGAACATCTGAACACAAATTCTTTCATGTGACAGACTGACAGTTAATGATTTATCTCTTTTACCTCCCTTTTCAACACTAGATCTATGAATTAGGTTGGAACTGGAATGACATGCAGTTGGCACAAGGAACATTAGCAAGCCATCTTCTAGAGTGTGGCTGCCAACTCACTGGAGGATATTTCATGCACCCTGGTACATTTTTCTTTCCTTTTCAAAATAATTAGGCCTTCTCTTTTAACCGTAGCATGATTTGTGTTCTTTGTATGGTCTGTTTGTGATGTCATAAAAAGCAGGAGATGCATACAGGGATTTTCCTTTTGAACAACTTCTGGATTTGTCTCTCCCATTTGCCGAAGTTAGTTACAGAGGAGAAGTCATTGTCAGTAAGGCAGATGGCAGTGGAGGCCTTTTGAGTCCCCATACATGTGCTGAACAGCTTCTTTATGAAGTTGGAGATCCTGCAAATTACATAACTCCTGATATGGTGAAGTAAAAAACCAAGTACAGTTACAATTGTAGCTAGCTTCTTATCGAAACATTGATTATATTTTGGTGGAGCAGGTTGTGGATTTCTGTAATGTACAGTTCCACCAAATATCAAAAGACAAGGTCCGCTGTGATGGATCAAAACCATCTAATGCTTGTTGCCCTGAGAAACTCCTGCAGTTATCTCCTGCTGTATGTATTCCTTGATAATTAAGTGGTACAAACTTTAAGTTTATCATTTAGTTCTTCCAACATACAACTTGATTGTGATCTATGACCACAAAGACTTGCATACTGAGCAGCATAGTTTTAATCAGGGATATAAAATTCTCTCTTTTCAAAATACCATGCCCAGTAAGCAGCTGAGAACTGACTGCTATCTGTTGTTTCCTAATTGAACATATAGGTCTTCTGAAAATATTTTCTTTAAAATGTCTGTCTTTTCAGTATTATAAGACTTGTCAATGCATTTTGTTGAACTATTTAGATAAACCAAAAGAAGGGCGGGCCTAGTGCAAGCGGTAGAGTCTTACCGCCTGTGACCGGAAGGTCCCGGGTTCGAGTCGCGGTCTCCTCGCATTGCACAGGCGAGGGTAAGGCTTGCCACTGACACCCTTCCCTAGACCCCGCACAGAGCGGTAGCTCTCTGCACTGGGTACGCCCTTTTTATTTAGATAAACCAAAACCAGGATGTTACAGTAACTTGTGGACCTGATGGGACTGGTGGGAACAGACAGATTCCTTAACATCTATTTGTCCCTTGGTTCTAATATTTAGTTTTTGCTCTACTTCATGCAACATATTTTCTCTTTCATTATTGAGATGATGCAAGATTGCTCGAGGGAGCCAAGGTCTATACAATGTAGGCGTTGTGGTCTTAAAAATCTGATGACACTAAAGTTTCTTCAGACAGATGAAGTGTCTAACGTATTGAGCAAAGATTATTTGTCAACAGCAATGTATTTTTCAGGATGGCCTAATTAGGTGCTGATCAATTTGCATTGCACATGTTTCTTTAGGAAAGTGGATGGAAAGGCTGGGGAGAGATCTCATATGGGGGGCATCAATGTTTAAAGCGTGCCCAGGCAGCAGAATACCTTGTAAGTCCATATAAATACTATTGACATGCTTTTCAGTTTTTAACTTCGGCAGCATCAAGAATCGAGGAATCTATTTTTAAACAAAGCGATAAGAGGATAATTTCTCCATTTAAACATTTTCATGGCATTAGGTAAGGTCGTGGATAGGTGAAAGGTACCCAGGCATTAATGAAAAAATTGTTTCATATGTCATGGGCTATGATAGTCTGAAAGCTATTGGAGGTGATAAGGATAGTTACTTGGCCAAGCAAGTATTGGATGTAAGGCTTCGGATGGATGGTCTCTTCGAGCTTGAAGAGCATGCTGTTCAATTTGTTGAAGAATTTATTGCTCTATATACAAATGGTCCAGCTGCTGGCGGTGGAATCAGGTATTGGCAAGTGATTTCGATGCTCCTTTTGTGTTGGCAAGCTAACCTTTTGGTACTGAAGCATTGTAGTTCAGATAAATACGCATGTGCAGACTGCAGATGTATGCTTCATAAATTACATGGACGGATGGCCAGTATAAAAGTTTATTAGATATTTTAAATTCATGAAAACTGGTATCAATTGCAATGAACTATATCAAATGGACCTTGTTCTTACTCCATGCAAGGAAAAGATATCTGTATCATTCTTTATTCTGGAGTTGATTTACCCATTTGATGTCCTTGTTTGATGCTTGCAGCACTGGCCATAGGAAGGAAATTATTCTACAAAAGATGCTGGTATGGTAATCACTACGAATGGTTCCGTGTGACCAATAGAATGTGCATCTACTGTCTCCATGCAACATACTCCTTGCCTACAGTACCAAAAGCTTCTATGACAGCGTTGGTTTGTGCAGGTTGATCGGGAAAACATCTTCTGGCGATCGCATGCAAAGAAGGCAAGCATTCCTTGCCTACAGAATCAAGCTGCATATTCTGAAACGGATCAAATACATATTTCACAAGCACAACAAAACCCAACATGTCGTACAATGGGCATTCAACACTTTGATGCAAGCATGGAGACCCCAGCATCCCCTGTTCCTGCTTTACCTGGGAAAAGGATTGCTCTCTACCATGTAGCTCACAGCAGGGCTGGTGATAAGGGGAATGATATGAACTTCTCTGTCATTCCTCACTCCCCTGATGACATTGGCCGGCTTAGGTCCATAATAACTCCGGATTGGGTGAAGAACGCTGTGTCACCTCTACTTGATTTGTCTTCGTTTCCTGATGAGCGAGCTATTCAGCATCGAAACAATCTGCTTGAGCCTGTCACTGTGGAAATTTACTACGTCCCAGGCATAAGCTCCCTGAACGTTGTGGTGAGAAATATCCTGGATGGTGGCGTGAACTGTTCGAGAAGGATAGATAGGCATGGAAAGACCTTGTCAGATCTCATATTGTGCCAAGAAGTTATCTTACCGCCATGATTGACTACAGTACCCACTATAAACTGATGTGTATTAGATTTGATTTTAAAACTTGTGTGAACTCTGGGAAACTTGGATGCTAATAGCATAGCCGCCCAGGTGAACGGAGCAATGGTTTCCCGTTTTTACGCTTATTCATTTATATATATATTACTATGTATGGTTTGTTTTGACATTGAGTTACGTGCACGTCATTCGTCTGTGTATAGCGGTTTGTGTTAGAAGATTTTGTTGTGCGATTTACCATGTAGGAGTATTGTTTGTGTTATTAAAAGATTTAGTGCGCATCAAATCTTCTTGTCTGGACATCAAGGTTCGTGTCATGCGCACGTAATTGTTTTATGATATCTGATAGGGCGTATAGTTGTTGCCTTTTTTTTATATACTAGCAAAAATATCCGTGCGTTACAAAAAAAAAACTATAAATATTCATAGAAAACAAGGACAGGACATTATATATTTTTGTTTTACCATCTGAATATAGTTTATAAACTATAATTTATTTATGATGACCATGACATTCATAATATTGACAACAACTTTAAAGGGCATACCCAGTGCAGAGAGCTTCCGCTCTGTGTGGGGTCTGAGGAAGAGTGTCAGTGGCAAGCCTTACCCTCGCCGGTGCAATGCGAGGAGACCACGACTCTAACCCGGGACCTTCCGATCACATGCGGTAAGACTCTACCGCTTGCATCAGGCCCGCCCTTCAATATTGGCAACAACTTTAATTGGAATTAATCAATAACATTGCTAAAGCTCACTGCTTTTCTTATTTTTTACTCTTTACTTTGACTAATCTTCATTTAGTAGTGAAAGTTGCCTCGGTAAGCAGTGAGACTTTCTAATGGTAAGCAGTAAGAGTTGCCACTATAAGAAGCAGTAGAGTTGCCACTATAAGCAGTAAGAAGAGTAAGCAGTAAGAGTTGCCCATAACTATACTTTGCTTATGAACCCGACTTTGCTTATGAATACGAGGAGTATTTTACTATTTTTTCTTTGCCCAGGTGGTGACTGTCTAAGATAAAAGGTGCCGAGCGTTGTTAAAATGAAGTAAGAGAGTACCAAATATATAAAACCTCGTCCACCCCGGGTTAGGAATTAGACTTTCTTGAAGTGAAGAAGGCGTCGCCCCTAGTAATATAATAGCACCTTGATTTATTTATCCAGATGGGCATATCTTTTCTTTAGTTTATGCATCTCTCGTTCAAAGACATACAAGAAAACCAATCTAAAGACACCACTACTCTTATTATTAATAAACGGTAGGAACCCAACAAGGGAAGAGAAGCTATTTTGTATCAAATTAAAATACAACTTTTATTTTAATACTATCCATGTCGAGTTCATAAATCTAGGGTTCCAAATGGATCCGCTTCCCTGCAAAACTCGGCCCAGTAGGCGGTATAGCGACAACACGCGTCTGGACTGGCCCAGATACATAATGACAGACCGGGACAACAATCCGGTCCCCGACTGGAGGGCCTGGCCAAGGTGGAACCATGGTCTGACTTCGACCGAGGAAACGCCGGACCTCTACTCCCTGCCCTTTCCCGACCGACACGGTCAGGGTCGACTGGGAACGACCGACCGGGGACGCCCGCTCGGTGAGGGCCCTAGGATCAGGTAGGAGCGGATAAGGTAAGGTGCTCAAGTCAACCGTAATATCGAGGAACATACCCTGCCATGCCCTGCGCACCTGTAGGACGGTGCCACCAGGCCATGCCAGACGGGCACTATGCAACCTTCCAGACGTGTCAGATCACAAACAGTATTGTAGACGCCGACGTTTGCCGTACCAGGTGAACATGGTAGAGCCTGCCGGATGCGTCTGGACATAAACAGTATTGTGGGCGCCGACGTTTGCCGTACCAGGCGAACACGGTAGAGCCTACCGGATGCGTCTGGACATAAACAGTATTATGGGCGCCGATGTTTGCCGTACCAGGCGAACACGGTTGAGCCAGCCAGATGCGTCTGGACATAAACAATATTGTGAGCGCTGATGACCGTCTCGCACCCGATAGTGTGGGCAACAAGACTAGGTAGCACACGTATACATTCTCTCTCTCTAACTTGTAAGGCCATCCCCTTCAACTATAAAAGGGGATGAGCTCTCTTCTAAAAGCTGGCTGGAGAAAAAGGAAAAAAGGGTCAGGCAACTCGAGGACTCGACGACCTGAGGACTCGAACAGCTCAATAGCTCTAGAACTCAACAGCTACACAGAGCATACGCTCCAATGCTTAGCGCACATTAGAGCATCCATCACTCTCGGCCACTCGGATCAGAGTTCGACCGGACCTCTAACACCTCCCTTCTCATTCCTATTCGTTTGTAACCCCATAGCAAACTTTGAGCACCTGGGCTCAGGAATAAAGTCACCGACCGACTAAAGCTGGACGTAGGGCACGTTGCCTGAACCAGTATAAATCCTGTGTCATTGAGTGCTAGGCCACATCCGATCACAACGCACGGTAAAACTACAAATATTTACTTGTTGGTCACTTTTCGCACCGACAGTTGGCGCCGTCCGTGGGGATGACGCCGTGCGTTCACGCTTTTGGTCATCGGATGGCCCACCTTTCCACCATCTTCGATATGGCGGGCTCGAGCAATACGATTTGCTTTGGCTCGCTGGAGTTCCCCACGCTCCCACCTGTTGGGATGTGGGTTCTTCCCGTCTTCGTGCCGCTCCAGACTTTCCTCTTTAGAAGCCTGGACTTCATCGCTGACCAGCTCGACGTACTCCACCTCCACGAGGAGGCGCTCATCCTGACGTCCACTAGAGGAGGAGCGCCCTCCATCGGCCCCGGGCCACTCGACGACCTCAACGTCGAGACACTCGCGCTCTGCCTCGAGCCCATGCTGGGCTCAAACCTCACGGTGAGTAATGTACATATTGTTCTTTACTCACTATTTAACACCTTCCACCGACTCTCCGGAGGGACCCCATTGTCCCCACCGTGACCACCGTGTGACCGGTTCCCCTATGGCTTCGCATCCCTCATGGACGTGTGCGCACGGGGGCTCTGAAGGATGATGACGCCCCCCTCTCAGATCCGAGTTCATGGGGATGGTGGGCTACGCTCCCGCCTCTTTTCACGACCTCATCAATGACAAGGTCGAAAGCGATGGCTCCAGCATTGGCGACGTCGTGGCACCTGGACACCCTCTGTCCTAGGAGTGAGCTATGGCAGACGTCCCGGGACAGCCATCGGTGGTAGTGGAGTCTATGCAGACCCACACCCCTCCGGACCCCCATGCGAAGGCCTTGGCGTGTGCGCAGTTGCATGGCGAGGAGTTATGACAAAGGCGACAGAGCCAGCTGCCACCTACGCTGGCGCGCTCGGCATAGCACGCTACGCCACGTGCGCGTAACCTGGCGAGTGGCGCTCGGGGTCGCACCCGTCAGGTCCAGCGTAACATCCTGGATGGAGGGAACAACCCCCCTTAGTTCGCTTGGGCTGGCCAAAACATCGCTGCTGCGGTGATGCTTCTGTGCGGCCTCCCCGAGCCTACCGACCCCCCAGGAACAGGCAATCCACTGGAACCTCCGAGCGCTGGTGGAGACCATCGCCGTTCAATAGGCGGAGAGCTCCACGTCGTGACACTGGCTCACGGCCTCTTGCCCAACCGGAGGACTGGGGCCACACCAGTCGAATCGCTCTGTCCACTCATCACTACTGTTGTCGAGCGTGGGGCAGGAAGCCGCTGTTGCACTGTGGCCTGACCCAGCGCCCGCTCCACAACGACCACCTATGCGTGAATGGCTTGGGCTGAACCGTGATGCTCGCAGCATCATCAACAATCGGCGCCACGCCCGGCATGATGATGACGTCCATCGAGTGGCGGCGAGAGCAGGCTGCGCAGGCCCCGGCCTGACTATTGAGGAGTGCGGGGACATGCACCCTAGACATGGTGGCCGACCAAATGACCGGAGCCCCAGCCCGGATGGCCCGAGGCCATGGGCCTTTGGTCGTCGCATACAGAAAGTGCCGTTCCCACTGCCCACCAACGTTGCCAGGTACATCGGGGAGACAAACCCCGGTATATGGCTCGAAGACTTCTAGCTCGCTTGTCGAGCCAGAGGAGTGGATGATGACTACTTCATCATCTAGTACCTCCCCATCCGCGTGGGGAGCATGTTTGAGCATGGCTCGAATTCCTTCCACCCGACAGCATCCGCGACTAGGCGGATCTCAAGAGGGTCTTCGTCAAAAAATTCTAGGGGACGTATGTCCGTCCTGGGAATTTCTAGGACCTCAAGAGCTGCCAGCAGGAGCCCAATGAGTCCCTGCGGGATTACATCCGTAGGTTCTCAAAGCAGTGCAACTCCCTTCCTGATGTCGTCGACGCGGACGTCATCAGCGCATTCCTCTTCGGGACAACCTGTAAGTCCTTGATCCACAAGCTCAGCTGTGTGAAGCCCCGTACCACCCGTGACCTGCTTGACATCGCCACGAACCATGCCTCTAGTGAGGAGGCGATCGGGGCGGTCTTCAGCGGTGGTCAGGATAGGGGCAAGGCCAAGTGCGAGGACCAAGGTGAGGGCCCCTCCACACAAATGGGCAAGAAGAATAAGAAGGATCGACGCCGATCGGCCAACCCAGCTTTGGTCGCTACGGTTGACCGAGCGGGCAAGCAGCCCTAGCAGGGATAGCCCGACCACTTTGACAAGCTCATGGAGAGTCCATGTACCAACCACGCCTACCCTATCAAGCACCTCTACAAGGATTGCGAGCTCCTTAAGCGCTTTCTACGGCAGGCCAACAAGCTAAAGGAAGGGAAAGGCAAGGAGGAGGCGACCAAGAAAGGAGGCGCGACAGGCAAGGATGAAGACGGCTTCCCTGACTCTGAGGAATGCCTCATGATCTTTGGGAGATCCGATGCCATCCACTCCAAGCGCCAGCACAAGGTACGCTACAGAGAGGCATGCGCCGCCGAGTCAGCCATCCCCTCTTTCCTTAGCTGGTCGGACTCCTTGATCACTTTTGATCAAAGAGACCATCCTTCCCATGTTGCCCGACCGGGTCGCTACCCGCTCGTTGTCAACCCCATTGTCCACAAGAAGCACCTCACCAAGGTGCTGATGGACGGAGGTAGCGGTCTCAACATTCTCTACGTCGACACCCTCAACGCCACGCGCATCCCCCGATAGGAACTCCGCCCAGTGAGCTCTCCCTTCCACGGCGTGATCCCAAGGACACAGGCTTACCCACTCGGGCAGATCGACCATCCCGTCACATTTGGCAACCATGCCAACTTCCGCTCGGAGGTCCTAACCTTCGAGGTAGTGGACTTTCCGGGGTCCTACCATGCCATTTTGGGGTGGCCATGCTCGCCAAGTTCATGGTGATCCACAACTACACCTACCTCAAGCTGAATATGCCGGTACCAAATGGCGTCATCACCGTGGGTAGCACCTTTTTGCATGCCTACGTGTGCGACCATGAGCATTACGAACTCGCCACAGCCGTCATCAACTCCGCCAAGTTCTCGGAGCTCGAGAATTCGGCGACTCCAACAGTCCCCGACTGCAACGAGCCGACCTCCTCAAGTGCCTTCCATTCGACCGAGGAAACCAAGGCGCTGGAGATCGACCCCACCGACCCGACCAAGATGGTTTGGGTCAGGACCAAGCTCCCAGCCAAATAGGAAAGCGAGCTTGCCGACTTCGTATGTGCCAACTATGATATCTTCACGTGGAAACCTTCTGACATGCCAGGCATACCAAGGGAGGTCGCTGAGCACACACTACACATAGTCTCAGGCTCAAAGCCCACCAAGCAACGCCTGCATCGCTTTGATGATGAGAGGCATAGGGCCATAGGCGAGGAGATCGCCAAACTCCTGGCAGCCGGATTCATCAAAGAGGTATACCACTTCGACTGGCTAGCTAATCCTGTTCTTGTGAAAAAGAAGAATAGGAAATGGAGAATGTGTGTTGATTATACTAGCCTCAACAAGACATGTCCAAAGGACCATTTTCCTTTGCCATGTATAGACCAGATAGTCGACTCCACCTCAGGATGTGAAATCCTCCTTTCTGGATGCCTACTCAGGCTGCCACCAGATCACGATGAAAGAGTCCGACCAGGTCGTGACATCATTCATCACCCCGTATGGTTCGTACTGCTACATAACCATGCCTTTCGGTCTGAAGAACGTTGGTGCCACCTATCAACGGTGCACGCAGCGATGCTATAGTGGTGAAAACGGCTCAAGCTAGCGACCTAGTGGTGAAAACCAATAATCACCGTCTATGTTGATGACATAGTGGTGAAAACGGCTCAAGCTAGCGACCTGATCGCAAACTTGGCCGCCACATTCATGAACCTCCGAAGGTTCAACATTAAATTGAATCCCGAAAAATGTGTTTTCGGGGTTCCGAAGGGGAAGTTGCTCGGATACATCGTGCCCGAGCGCGGCATCGAAGCCAACCCTAAAAAATCACGGCCATCTCCAACATGGGCCCTATACGCAATGT
This sequence comes from Miscanthus lutarioriparius, assembly GCA_904845875.1. Taxonomy (NCBI): domain Eukaryota; kingdom Viridiplantae; phylum Streptophyta; class Magnoliopsida; order Poales; family Poaceae; genus Miscanthus; species Miscanthus lutarioriparius. The sequence goes on along the minus strand of CAJGYO010000003.1, from coordinate 78,552,202 downwards.
CAAGGGCATACAGAGGCTCACCGGCTGTTTGGCCGCCCTGAGCCGGTTCATCTCCTGACTAGGCGAACGAGGGATGCCTCTCTACAAACTTCTCAAGAAGACAGACGCATTCATCTAGACAGAAGAAGCACAACAGGCTTTGGAAAAGCCTCAAAGCATCACTAGAGTCGGCCCCAATCCTCATCACTCTCGAATGGGGAGAATCCCTCATCCTCTACATCGTGGCAAGCAACCATGCTGTAAGCATTGTCCTCGTCGTCGAGAGGGAGGAGCCAGGACACCCCCTGAAGGTCCAACGACCGATGTACTTTGTCGGTGAGGTACTCACCGATGCCAAGGTTTGCTACCCCTAGGTTTAGAAGCTTCTATACGCCATTTTGATGGCAACCTGGAAGCTCCTGCACTACTTCACCGATCACGAGGTCATCGTCGTCACTTCATACCCGTTGGGAGACATCGTCCGTAACCACAACACCGCAGAACGAATCTCCAAATGGGCTCTCGAGCTCATGGGCCATGACATCAGATATATCCCCCGCACCGCTATTAAGTCTCAGGCTCTCGCCAACTTCATCGCCGAATGGACGGAAGTCTAGCTCCCGAACCTAGACGTCACCCATGAGTACTGGACGATGTACTTAGATGGGTCGGTCATGGCTCCTAGCTCGAGGGTTGGAGTGGTTATGATCTCCCCAGATGGGAGCAGACTCCGCTACGTGATTCGTCTCCATTTTTTAGCCTCAAACAATGCCATGGAGTACAAAGCCCTCATCAATGGACTGCGCATCGTCATCGAGCTCGGCGCCACACGGCTATATGTCCGTGGTGACTCAGAGTTGGTCATCGACCAGATCATGAAGGAGTCCTCTTGCAAGAGCCCTCTCATGACAGCATACTGCCAGGAGGTGCACAAGCTCGAGGACAAATTATGAGGGATCGAACTGCATCATGTCCCCCAAAAGGACAACGATGCCGCCGACTTCATTGCAAAATTGGCTGCCAGGTGGGTTCCATCTCTAGATGGGGTCTTCATCAACGATCTCCATGAGCCATTTGCCCACATTCTAGAGGATCCGACCCAGACCCCTTCCAACACCAATCTGGTACCCGGGGGCTCCGACCCCCCGACGTGCCTCGACCCTGACCAAGTGCTCAGGGGCTCCAACATTGGTGCCTCCATGGCAACATCACCCATCGGCATCGCCGTGATGGCACTCGATCTGGTCGACTAGAGAGTACCGCTGCTCGCCTACCTCCTCATGGAGGTTCTCCCACCGGAAACGACTGAAGCGCGATGAATCGCTCGACGCGCCAAGACATTCGTTACCATTAGGAATGAACTTTACAAGCGAAGTCCGTCGGGAGTACTCATGAAGTGCATCTCGACCAACCAGGGGAAATAACTCCTCCTCAAAGTCCATGCCGGAATCTGTGGACATCACGCGGCCCCAAGGTGGCTGGTCAGGAAAGCTTTTCGCCAAGGTTTTTATTGGCCCACTGCGCTACGAGATGTAGAGGAGGTGGTCCGTATGTGTGAAGGATGCCAGTTCTACACTCGGCAGACTCATCTGCCGACGCAGGAACTTCAGACCATCCCCATCACCTGGACATTCACGGTCTGGGGCCTCGACATGGTCGGGTCCCTCAAATAGGACCCGGGTGGCTTCACTCACCTACTCGCGGCGGTGGACAAGTTCACCAAGTAGATAGAGGCAAAGCCCATCACCAATATCCGCTCAGAAGAGGCGGTTAAGTTCTTCCTCGACATCATCTATTGGTTTGATGTTCCAAACTATATCATCATCGACCACGGAACAAACTTCACTGGGAAGAAGTTCCTAGACTTCTGTGATGGATACGGCATCAGAATCGATTGGGCCTCGGCCGGACACCCGCGTACTAATGGTTAGGTCGAGCGGGCCAATGGCATGGTCCTCCAAGGACTCAAGCCCCACATCTTCGACCGACTCAAAAAGTATGTCGGGCGATGGGTTGTAGAGGTCCCAACAATCCTCTGGAGCCTAGGAATGACCCAAAACCGATCCACGGGGTTCACCCCTTTCTTCCTGGCCTACGAAGCTGAAACAGTGTTGCCCTCTGACCTTGATCATGGCGCCCCAAGAGTAAAGGCCTTCGACCGAGACTGAGCCACGAAGGCTTAGCAGGACGCGGTCGACCTGCTCGAGGAGGCTCATGAGATGACCATCATCCATTCCACTCGTTACCAGCAAACTCTTCGTAGGTACCATGAAAGAAATATTAGGGGGAGGATCCTCGAGGTCGGTGATCTCATACTCAGGAGGACCCAGTCAACCAAGGACATACATAAGCTCTCTCTACCATGGGAAGGACCATATGCGGTGGCCGAGGTGATCCGATCGGGCGCCTACCGACTAAAGAACGACAATGACAACGTTCTCACCAACACATGGAACATCGAACAGTTACATCATTTCTTTCCCTAAAGCTCGGTCTTTCTGCTTATTTCCATTCAATGTTTGCTCCTATAGCACCCCAGCCCGAGCACTCTCGGCCTGGGTCACTCGGGGGCTCCACGGGGGTGCGATACCACCCTCCTTTTTTTACTATCATGTAGTAATACTTTTTGCCCAAACGAAAGGGCGTTGCCCAAACAAAAGGGCATTCCATTCCTTTGATTGTCCTATGTAACTTGCGCTTTAACCTCCCAACCGATCACACCCCACCATGACCTACGGTTATGAGTAGCTAAGCCTCACGGGCCACGCCCAGGTTCTTAAGGTTGTAGCCTACAAGTCAACAGGCAGGTGCGAAAGGGAAAAGGACAAAAGACAAAATTACGCAAGGATAAAATAAAAGGGCAGATGGGACAAGCTTCCCCTTACGACTGATTTCATCACAAAACAAACTTAAAATATTCACGAATGTAAAACTATTCACACAGGGGCTCCCCCATGAACTCATCTTTACATCAATTTGTCTATCTAGGCTTCGTGCTCGCCGGGGCGCTCTCGCCGCCGCTGATGAGCTCGGTTTAGAGGCCGTTCTAGGGCTGGGCCGATTGGGAGTGGTGCTAGTACATCTAAGGCTTCTAGCAGGCTAGCAGTAACTTAAGGAGAGATGTTTGGTGATGCAGCGCTACCGGAAGGGCTGTTGTCGCCGGCGTCGACGTAACCGCCGCCGTACCTCGCCACGGCACGCGTCCCCGCTGCGGTGCCGCACCGTTTGGTGTGTGAAATGCCTTGGTCGGTTGATCTTGACGTGTGTAGTCATTTGGTAGTGTTGGTCGTCGCCGGTGGGGGCCGTATACGTTGGCGTTTGGCCAGAGTTGCGCGGTCTCTGTAAGTCCGGCCAGGGACCTTTGAATTTCAGAATTCGAATAACTCTAGGGTTCCTGATATGAAGCTCTTGACTCAATTGAATAGTGCTATCGGTAGCTTCACGAATAGAAAAGAAAATGGGAACCTTTTAGCAAAATGCCAGCACCCGAGCTGGGTTCTGTCATGGGGAATTGCTGGGTTGGCCCGTTGCTGCGCCGAGCTGGGCCGAGCGTTCGGGCCGCTCGCGCCTGCGCGCGCCAGCCCCGCGTTGGGCCGCGCTTGCCCCGCCTGGTCTGCTGTGGCCGCTGGTCCACGCGAGCTGGGCTGTTTCGGGCCCAAGGGTCCTTTCTTCTTTCTTTGGTATTTTGTTAATGTTAATAATCGGCTGAATGTTTGGAAATTCATAGTAAATAATAGAAAAGTCATAAAAATGCCAAACCAATTTTGTTAGTCTCCTAAAATCATGATCTACCTGTTAGTATAGTTTGTTCACATAGTTTGATAATATTCGTGGAAGCTATATAATTAATTTAAGGTACTCAATATTGTAAAACATAAACTTGAAGGAGTTTCCATGATAATGGGTAATATTGTTGAATCTGAGTAGGCCCTCAGCAATGTTAGGTACTCGTGGTCATTTTTGTAGCTCTAGAATAATCAGTTTGCTAGGTAGCTAATGATGCTCTATTTCAAAGAAGGATTAAATCGATAGAATGAAATAAAGAAACACCTTGGTTGATATAACTAAAATAATTGTTGAGAAATGATGCCTTATCCGACAACGTGTATATGTAGCCTAAGTACGGTCGTCGTTAGAACTAGCCCGTTAACTCAAGAGGCGTACATCATATTTTACGAGTCACAATTGCATTTGATTAATTACATATTTGCATCGCATCGCATGCATAACATATAGGTACGATGATGGATCAACGGATCGATTGAAGGATGATTGGGAATCCGAAGATGGTGTAAGGGTATTCTTTCCAGGAGATGATGCGATGGGCTTTCTATTCAGATGATGGTGGATGATCTGAAGATGCAGATACTAACTTTTTAATATATATCGTACCCAGGCAAGCCCCGGTGCATAACCCCTACTTTCTGCAGTTTAAATTATATTTGTGCATTAAGTTTAAGGAATTGAATGAAACCCACTTGCATACATATCTTTATCCTTTGAGTCTTACTAGTATGATAGGATCGTGTAGATTGCTATGCTACAGGACTTCGGTAGAAGTCGAGTGATTGCCTGTCACTCGCGAGAGGTAGGAAATATATTATCGGATTACTATCACTTGGAAAATATAAAAATGGTGGAAAAGAAAATGGTGATCGGGCAGGGATATGATTTGGGTATTGGTGGGTGTAAGAGGTTGTGTCGCCATGGACACGGGGCATGGCTTGGTTACACTGCTTTCCCTGTCTGTGTCAATTAAGGACCGGTCATTGCATAAGGCTCTAGGCAAGTCACAGACTTATTATCCCGAGCACATACTTGGGTATGGGCGCTTGGAAGACTTGTCGCTCTCTTGTCACGGATCCGGCTCTTTTTGGACCGACTGTTAGGGTTTCTTTTTGGTGGAGGAGGTCCTTGCACCGCACTGAGTCCAGGACTCAGGGGCGGGGGCTTGGAGTCCCAGTTTGGATGGGGACCTGGACACCCAGGATAGGAGAGTGATGGGTTGGTCCTGCTTGTGCCTGAGGTACAAGCAGGGCGTGTGTTTTCGGGGTACCCAGCTAGAGGCATTGATTCGTGAATCGCCGGGAAATCCGGTATGGCTTGTCTTGTGTTTAGCATCGTAGTAAGAACTGAAAGATGGAATGGAAAAGGAAGTCTGATTGCTTACCACCTGCTTGAAAGTAGCACAGGTGCTTACATAGAATGGTTAATGAACCAATGCGGCTATTAATAAAAATCAAATATAAGGACGCACGCTTAGTAATGCTTCCTACAAATGCAATAAACCCACAAGCCAGATAGCCTTGCATATCCTTGGAGTCTTTTCTTTCCTCTTGTCTGGTAAGTCTTGCTGAGTACAATTGAGTACTTAGGGTTTTATTCCCCCTGTTGCAGGTGACAGGTGGATGCTAAAGCTAACTCTTGTGTGTGGATTCCTCCTGGTGGGCTCAGCGAGGATTTCTTTACGCTGCGATCGTAGTTGTTATTTATAACTCTCACCAAATGCTTTTATAAAGGAAAGTTTCATAATCTGTTGTTGTAGTTTATTTACCAATACTTCATCATGTCGTGATTAGATATTCATTTCCGCTGTAATTCTGATCACATATTTATATTCTGCTGTTATATTAATTAATATTATACTCTGATGTTGTATTAAAAGTGATGTGAGAAATGGTTCAGATTGATGTAAGCTTTATTCTCTCATTTGTGATCCTGATGACAAAAATGTGGCTCCTCGGGTTCTCCCTTGGGGTGTGCCCGATGGAACTGAGTAATTTAGTGTTCTCACTTGGGTGCTTAGTGTCTAATGGAAGGCAAGCACTCCTGTGAGGCATTAGATTAGGCGGTTCTGCCACATTTACCGTGTCAAATTCCCGCTCAGCAGCAATCGCTCGCTCGAACGCACGTAGCTCCGCCGCCCGTGCTCCCATCACCTCGACCGCCTGGTCTTGAGACTCAAAGCGAGCGGACTCCAGATGATGCCTGAGCTCGTTGACCTGCCATGATGCCATCGCTTCTTGCTTCATCCGACCGTGCTCCTCCTGAAGAAATCGAGACTTACGGATCAACATCATCTCTAGGTCCAGCTAGACAAGTAGCAGGCATGCTGAGACAACCAATTAAAAGCCTAGGAATCAAAGACAACACCAAGAACGTAGAAAACTTACCTCTGCAACGTGTGGTAGGTCAACTATCATGGCCTGATGGATGAGCTCAACCCTTTCCAAGGCCTCCTTGAGCCTCACCTTGGTAAAGGCGAGATCGGATTCTATCGAAAGTCCTCTCTCCCCGAGCAGGTGCCAGAGCTTCACCTCCTCCTCATCACGAAGGATGAACTGGACCTTTCCTGGCTCACCGGGGCAACGCCACACCAGCTTGTGGGTCACCCCTAACCCGCTGGAAGATCCAGCCATCGCAGTATCATGCGATGACTGGATCATCACCAACTCCTAGGACGGCGGGATGGCTGGGGGCTCCACCCTAGTGTCTTCCTCACCGAAGAAGGGGATGTCCACCGCTAGGAATCCATGGCTCACCGGTGGCTGCTCTACCTCTGGCCTGGCCATGGTTCCTTTAGACCTTTCTAGCTCTGACCATGCGGGCAAACCATGCGCTCCTCCGCCGGGCGAGACAGGGAGCCCGGTTTCCCTCCTCTCCTCCTCCTCCACAACTGTTAGGGGAGGGACCACGAGATTCACATCCGACCCAACCTCCGCTGTCACCACGGGGATCACCGCCATCACCGCCGCCGCCACTGCCGCTGTGCTCATGACATGCCGGGAAGACGCAACCCCCAGTAAGGAAGGTCGCGCCACCGCCAACCTACTTCCCCCACCGCTCATTGCGACTTGCTACAGGCTATGTCTTCACTCTTCTTTCACGGGAGGTGGGGAGATCCCTAGTCCTACCAACCCCAGGCCGCTGTCAAACAAGCACAGGTTAGTCACACTCAAAAAATCAACTATGAGAACAAAAGGAAGCAAGAATGCATACCTAGACGAGAGCGGTAGAACCCTAAAGCCCCAACTCGCTAACTATGAGCCGACCGGATGAGAATTGCTCGGGGGTCGCGACTCGCGCCCCCTCACATCAACCGAGGGAGGAGCCGACCCAGCCGGTCCCCGATCAGCCCACAGACGGCCGCGACCGCTAGCTCATGGCGAAACCACCGAAGCAATTGGCGGGGCATCTCCCTGTTGGGGGTCATGCACATGCGTCGACCCCAAAGACACATGGGAATGATCATGTCCCCCTCAACTGACCGGCGTGCTCTGCCACACTCGGAGCAGGGGGGCATGAAGCCGACAACACCTCCAAAGGGCGCGGTGACAGTGCCCACTTCGCCTCTCATTTGAGGGTGGTGTCTTTGCTCACGACGCACTTCCTTGACTCAAGAACGTTGCTGCGCATCTCCGTATCACGCTCGCCACCGACTAATGTGGCCACGGGATCGTGGTGCTCCACTGAGGTCACAGCAGCACCCTATCTCCTTCGTCCTCTGAGGCACTTGCGTCGTCACCCATCTCCGTGGGTTCGTCCGTCTCGAGCTCCGCCTCCACATCACTCCGGCTCTCGCCCCCCCGGACCCACTGGTTGATCTCCTTCTCTTTATCGAACCTCCTTCGAGCCTTCTCGATTTTCTTCTTATTCTTGGCAAGCGTGGCCTCCCTCTAGGCAGCTTGTCGAGCCACACCTTTCGGCCCTCTCGAAAGATGTGGCCTAGATTTCTAGCCTATGAGTCCCTTCAAAACAGGCAACTCGAAATTAATCAAAACATCAAAACAAGAAGGAAAATGTCATGGGAAAAAAACATACCAAATTGGACAGCTTTATGGCATGAAGGGGACCAGGCATCCCTTTGAGGGAGTCTTCATCCCTCAACTGCAGCACTCGATCGAGATGACTTCAGACTTCATCCTTTGGCAACTCCTTCGGCGATGCGCAGTCGGGATCCATCGGGCCAGAGTATTCCCACATCGGTCGTGTTCTCTCCACCAATGGGGCGACTCAACGGCGGAAGAAGGTATGGAAGACCCATAACCCATCGAGGCCATGCCGCACGAGCCTCCAAAGCTCTGTCTCGATAATTTCCAACTTGTTCTGCCGACTGGCTGGACCCCACGACCAGCTTTCCCTCCTCTTCGGCCTCTCCCCAGTGAACATCGAGAATGGCGCCTCCGCTGGGTTCCTAATGTAAAACCACTCACCATGCCATCCCTGGTTGGAGTCATAGGGGGAGTACGTGGGGTAGGGGACCGATGACTTCGGCCTCTTCTGCAGGGCAAATCCTCCAACTGGTGTGATTCTGGGCGGCTTCCCCTCAGACAGGGCTCGCCCGCTGAAAATCCACCGGAAGAGGTCCATGTGCGGCTCCATCCCGAGGAAGTCCTCATAGATGGTCATGGAGCCGGTGATGTGTAGTACCCCAGTTGGGTTGAGGTGCTGCTACTCTAGGCCCCACTCGTTGAGGAGCCCGCGTAGGAACCAGTGTGCGGGATACCCGAGCCCGCACTCGTGGAAGGCAAGGAAGGAGATGACCTCATCGGCCCGGGGTTATGGAACAACCTCCCCCAGTGCAGGAGCCCTCCAATGTGCCACCTCCTTCGATGGGAGTAGCCCCTTTTCGATGAAGGCAGCCAGCACCTCCTCGTCCACATTGGAAGGCCTCCAGTTCGACATCGCACCTCAGATTTGTGATCGAATCTGTGAGTTTTCCTCTCCCTCACTCTGCCCTCCTCTCTCCTAGAAATAGCCATGGCACATGAATAGGCTTGGTGAATAGGAGGAAGGAGGAATGGCAGCAGTTGAAGAAAGGCTAAAGAATAGGAGGAAAATCTTCTCCCTCCCCCCTATTTAATGTGGAAAGGCGTGCGGTGGGACGTGGCCTGCCCAACGAAATGTCTCCTGGCTAAACGAGATGTGGCCTGGGTGGGGCCCACCACTACCACTACCTGGGCGTAGGAAATAAGGCATGACCACATGCAAATGACCCTCCGCCTTTCCAGGTAGGGTTTGGGAGGGCCCACCAACAAAATCTCCATCAAGGAGAGGCCAACGGGTTACCTGAGTCGATCGAATGACTCGGGCGGCTACCGAGGGACAGGTAAGGATCTGTGGGATGCCCCATGTGGGTTATGCCGACCCCGTCATGAACGACGGACACGGATCCCATTCGGACATATCCGATTGGAGCTCCCCAGACCCATCACTTGACCCATCGAGGTAACTTTACCAAACCCCCTTTTATTTTTCCAGTACATGATCATTTATTCGTTCATTCTCATACATGCATTCATACATTCATCCCATACATCCAAGCATTGCATGTGCAATTGTTGCATCACAACACTTCATGTCGTGTCATGAAGCGGTAGTCACCTCATTTGATATAAGCGACGACTGACCGGGGTTCTAAGGCTGGCCTAGAAAGGGCTCGAGGCCACCTCACGTCAAACAGAGCCAGGGGAGAAAACATAGATGAGCCCCAACGGACCCTGCCCGATCTACTCAGAAGGGGATAGGGTCATCTCGACCTTCTTGTTCGATCCTGACCTCGAGCTATGCCCACAAAATCTCCATCGAGGGTAGGCTAGCGGGCCACCCGAGTCGCTCTCCGGAATGGCTCGGGCATCTGCCGGGAGGCGGGTTAAGGAGCTGTGGAATGCCACATTAGGGCTATGCTGACCCCGTTATGAACAATGAACCCAGATTCCACTCGGACGTGCCCGTCATTAAGCTCACTAAGCACGTCGCTCGAGCCATCGAGGCAAGCGACGTTAGCTCAACCCCTCCAGTTATGGAAACTGCGGATGGGGTAACGCATGAAACTCGACCGACCCCTATCGAACCTAATGGGGCTCGGGACACCCAAACCCAACTCAGGAGTCTAGCCGATCGCACAGGTCGCGGTTAGAAAGAACACGAGCAAACACCTTGACCGGAAGGAACACAAGAATCCATAGCCCTCGAAAAGAGTACCAAAGTGCTTAGCCTCCGTCCGACTCTCCAGCTGGCTGTAGGCTTGGGGGCTACAACCATCTCTATGTCACCTGAACCCTCGGCCATAGGATCCGTCTCGCCCGACCCTTGGGTTCGCGCTCCGTCTCGCCCAACCCTTCGGCAGCGGGCCGACCCTTAGGTTCGCGCTCTGCCTCACCTGGCCCTACAACAGTGGGTTGACCCTTGGGTTCGTGCTCCGTCTCGCCCGACCCCTCGGCCATAGGCTCCACCTCGCCCGACACTTTGGTTCATGCTCCACCTTGCTCGACCCTTCGGCAGCGGGCCGACCCTTGGGTTCGTGCTCCGCCTCACCCAACCCTTCGGCAGCAGGCTGACCAATGGGTTCGCGCTCTGCCTTGCCCGACCCTTCGGCAGTGGGCTAACCCTTGGATTTGTACTCTGTCTCACCCGACCCCTTGGCCATGCCTGACACCTAGGTTCATGCTCCGTCTCGTCCGGCGACGACCAACAACCTTACACCCATCGGGTGCGCTCGTGAAATGAGTGTAAACAACCCCTTTATGACTTCATAGAAGTCCCAAAGGGGCCCGGGGCTCCTGTTGGGTTCATAAACCCAGGGTTCCCAATGGACCCACTTCCCTACAAAACCCGGCCCGGCAGGCAGCACAACGACAACACGTGCCTGGGCTGGCCCAGATACATAATGACAGGCCAGGACAATAATTCGGTCCCCGACCGGAGGGCCTGGCCAGGGTGGAACCATGGTCCAACTCCGACCTCTTTCTCCGATCGAGGAAACACTGGACCTCTGCTCGCTGCCCTTTCCTGACCGACACGGTCGGGGTCGACTGGGAACAACCGACCGGGGACGCCCGCTCGGTGAGGGCCCTAGGATCAGGTAGGAGCGGATAAGGTAAGGCGCTCAAGTCAACCACAATACCGAGGACCGTACCCTGCCGTGCCCTACGCACCTACAGGACGGTGCCACCAGGCCATGCCAGACGGGCACTATGCAACCTTCCAGACTTGCCAGAGCACAAACAGTATTGTAGGTGCCGACGTTTGCCGTACCAGGTGAACACGGTAGACCTTCCGGATGCGTCTGGACATAAACAGTGTTGTGGGCATCGACGTTTGCCATACCAGGCAAACACGATACAGCTTGCCGGATGCATCTGGACATAAACAGTATTGTGGGCGCCGATGTTTGCCGTACCAGGCGAACACGGTAGAGCCTGCCAGATGCGTCTAGACATAAACAGTGTTGTGGGCGTCGATGACCGTCTCGCACCCGATAGTGTAGGCAACAAGACTAGGTAGCACACGTATACATTCTCTCTCTCTAACTTGTAAGGCCATCATCTTCAACTATAAAACAGGATGAGCTCTCTCCTAAAAGCTGGCCGGAGAAAAAGGACAAAAGGGCTAGACAACTCGAGGACTCGACAACCTGAGGACTCAAACAGCTCAATAGCTCTAGAACTCGATAGCTACACAGAGCATACGCTCCAATACTTAGCGCACGTTAGAGCATCCGTCACTCTCGGCCACTCGGATCGGAGTTCGACGGGACCTCTAACACCCCCTTCTCATTCATATTTGTTTGTAACCCCACAGCAAACTTCGAGCACCTGGGCTCAGGAGGAAAGTCATCGACCGACTGAAACTAGACGTAGGGCATGTTGCCTGAACCAGTATAAATCCTGTGTCGTTGAGTGCTATGCCACATCCAATCACAACGCACGGCAAAACTACAAATATTTACTTGTTGGTCACTTTTCGCACTGACAATCCATTTATTGGCAGAGTTAAATATTGAGTTTTGTGATTTTTAGGACCAGTAAAAGTATGTAATTCTAATATTTAACTACAGTTGGTAAGGAGTTAGTTGTGATCATGACAACGATTAGTGTGTCAGTTGATCACTATAGCCATTGTCAATGATTTGCTTGTATATAGGTACAACTTAAAGATACATTTATTTAGATTAAATTGGATAGTAAATAACATTTAAATTCATTGTTACATTATGAGTTGAAGTCGGCTTATCTAGATTCTAATAAAAATAAATTTTGTTTCTAATCAAAACTACATCAACAATACAAATTTGTAATTGAAATATTTATTTATATTAGAAAAAAGTTAAGAGTTCAAAGACCTATAATAGTGTATTTACTTTTTATGTTTTATGCTTACAACAAAAAATAGGAGAAAGAAAAAATTCGCATGGAATTGAGTACAGAAACCGAAAAATAATGTTTTCGTGGTTGGCAGAGCAGGCATTTCCAAGGGTGGCCAAGCTGATGGTTAATGGAGGCCTAAATAAAGAACATTTTGGCAGTAGTTGAGCTGGTTCTTAACGGACTCAGTGGAACACATGGGTGGGAGAGCCTCACCGCTGATTAGGCTAGACGAAAAGTTTAATGGCAGAAATTTTTGCTGTTTAATATTAGGCTAGCAAATGTGTCCGTGCGTTACAACATAACCAATACATATAGGAATCGGACTCCATATCACTGCCAGATGTGAGTTGTTCCAACTTATATGAGCGTAGATCTTGACCCAACGTATTGGAATCGGATGTCTCTTCATTAGGTAGTTGGAGGAGGGCTGGACGAAAAAATGGGTGGAGAGAAATTTTGCCTCTTTAATATTAGGTATAGGAAAAGGAAAAAGTCTTAATTACCCTCAGAAGGGTAACCTGACCTTAAAAATGTCCCCTCCCCCGACCCCCACCCCCTAGGGCCACGGAAGCATTTGTAATACATTCTAAGGGCCTATTTGTGGTAGGCTCCTCAGGAGGAGCCTTATCAAATGTTTTGTAGGAGGAATAATTTTAAACACAGGAGCCATAGCCATTTTGGAGAAGTCACATGTTGCGGGTTCGTTGCTATGGCAAGCATCGTGGTTGTTCATTGGAAGTCGATGTGTGGATCTCGATAGCTCGGGTACTCAAAAACATAAGAGAGACATGACGATTTATCCTGGTTCGAGCTATTGAGGCCCTACATCCAGTAGTGAGGTGTTCTTCGTGTTCAGGAGCACCCAAATGGGAGGTTACAACAGAGAAGAATGAGTGTTTGGTAGGGGATCGCTCGATGCTATCCTACGGCTTATCATCGGCGGTGGTGTTCTTCCTAGCGAGTAAGGAATCGGCCTTCTCTAGCTAGGTTGTTGGGGGAGGAACTCACTACTTTTCCTCTTGGTTCGCTGCTGTTTTGTCTGAGGTTTTCGGATCCATCCCCCTCTCAGGGGGCCGACCCTCCCCTCATATTCCGAGGAGGGTCGGCTACAAGTTGGTTTGCGGTTTGAGTCTATGGTCTATGTAGACCGGGTGTAGGAGGGTGCTGCCGCAGCGTGGGATGGACCTCGCCTTCATCGTGTAGAGAGGAGTCAATGGAGCTACAACTATCACCTGACACCGCTTCCATCGCTTGGCACTTGACCATCAGGGGCTATCTGCTACGGCGTGGCCTCTCTCGAATGAACCTTCTCGAGCTTCCCCAGCCAAGGGGCTGACGAGTGGGCCCTGGAGCCCACTGTCCTTGGAGTTGGTGAAGTCGCTTGTCCTATTGTGTCACGCCAATTGCGTGACCCTATCGAATGAGTGGTCGACAGAGCCTCATGCCCGTTGAATGGCAGGCGCTGTGGAATCTCCGTACCTACCAAGCCTCGTTTGCCCAACAGGTTGTCCAATACTCGGGACATCGGTTCATCGCCCGAGCGCTGGCTCGGGTCAGTGCTAGGTTGGAGTCAGGCTCGGGCTACCATCACTTGGTAGTCTAGGGCCCTAGCGAGCCTCCGAGCCCCGAGCAGTGCCCGTAGGCATGCTTGAGCTATGCGTAACTCCATCCAGAAGATGTGCATGAGCGTACCCGATGGGTATAGCCCTCGAGCACCTGAGCGATCTGGTGAGATCGGTCAGGGGGTCCATTGGTCAGCACCTTGGTACCCAGGGACTTTAACACACCCCTTTGCTTGACTCTTGTCAGGAGCCCCTGAGCCCTTTGTGGCCTTCCAAGTCGAGTCTGCGATGGTGATGAGGGGCTGAGCCTGATCTCTACGATGGCGACTATGGCCAATGACCCTAATTTCAGCCCAACTTTGAGTAATGGTTGGATGGCTCACTTGGGGCTTATAAATAGGGGTTTGCAAGCTTGCGAGCTTGATACCTAAAAAGAGGACTAGTGGCAACATTGGGGGCTTGCCTCAACGTGAATTAAGTGGTTGGCAAGCCACCAAATCTCAGGATAAAAATCACCATGTCATAGCTTTGGCCCCACTCGGTTGCATCGCCTACATGCTTGTATTTACTTATTCATATACTTGTGCTATTGTAGTTGCCCATGTGTAGCTAGTTAGCTTGTGTAGCTAAGTAGCTTAGTTCTCTAGTTGTGGTTGTGTAGTGTAACTAGTTGAGTAGTGCTAGTGTAGCTTGTGCTTAGTGCTTGCTTGCTAACTAGTATGTATAGGAGCTCCTAGTTGTTTACTTGACTAGTTGCATAGGCTTGTGTAACTAACACCTTTCTAACTTGAATTGTATAGGAGATCTTCCACTAGCTATCACCTTAGTTTACCTTGCATAGGATTTTTAAGGTGCTTGTTTTAATAGATAGAGGGGTGTAGTGGTGGCTAGATGAATAGTATAATTCCACATTTGTTTCGGCTAGTTGATGCGATTAATTTTTTGAAATGGCTATTCACCCCCCTCTAGTTGGCCATCTCGACCTAATAATGATAGCACGTGCCAACTTGAGATCATCCCTCGGGTTTGAGGCCCAAACGTTGAAACCACTTTGCCTATGGTTTTGAGGTCAAAATCGTGAAACCCTCCATGCTGTGTAGCCATTATGCAAAGCCTCTAATGTCCACTCATGTCTGACCTCCACTTGGCTTGACGGTCCACCAAGTGCTCATGATGCCTCACTGTTACTTGGACTAACCCCATCCTTGACTCAGTCATCATCATCATCATCACCGTTTTGCATGTGCCCTTGCTCATTAACATACCCAAGTGTTAGTTGTCCATGGTCCATCTTTCGAGTCTAGGTCCCTCGGTTTGAGACTTCACGTCCACCCTTCACCACTCCTAGTCCATTGTGCACGGATCGTACTCGATCTTCTCCATTGTCGTCTACCATCTCACGCTCAACACCTGCACATCCACAAGCCAAGAGTCATGTTGCACACACAACTCATGTTTTGGTTAGTCAAACACATGCTTAACCACTACTAGGAATCTGCACTTTCATGACGAAAAACTTTCATCACTGAAGAAGCCAAATTCATCATAAACCACGTCATACTTGAACTTCCGTGATGACTCTATAAACTCATCATACAAGTGGCTTGATCTATGACAAAAAACTAACCGCCATAGAACTGTTTTGGCATGCATGGATGGGGGCAGCCACGCTGGTGGGTACTTCCATTGGAGATGCTTTCCACATGTACATGTTATAGCCGGTTGCATTGGAGATGGTTCGGTTCACGTGTCACCTTGTTACTGCACAACGTGGCCCTTTCTTGTCCTTGCACGTTTTAGGATCTAACTGGACCATGTATCGGGTTCCAGTTGCTCCACTTGTAATGTTTTTATTGGCACACGAGTCGCGTTTCCATTGGAGCAGGTGTCATTGAAAGTGCAATCAAGCCCTAATTGTGGGTTTTGGTGATAATGACCATGCGATTAGAGAACTAATGAGATTTATTGAGATGACAAGCAGGGAATTCATGTTCGAGCATGCTACACGAAATGGAGAAGCCCCCAATTACAAATGTAGATGGCTTCAAACTTAAAGGAGGTTTAAATTATTTTATATTTTGAATTTGAGTATATGAAAAGTCATACTACAAAGGGAGACACAATGCTTAAGCTAATATGTGCTACCAAGTGCTCAAACATACACATGCATCCTTAGATTCACAGCCAAGATAGTCTACACTTCACTCTTACCCTTGCTGTCTTGTGTGGTGCGGCACTGCCACACTTGAAGAGAGGCACTGCCGTAGTGCGGCACTGCCGCACTTGAGCTACGACACTACTATGACTTAAGTGACCGTTGGGGTCTGGGGGTATTTATACCCTTCCCCTTCCTTCCCAATAGTACTCTGCCTCTTCTTCCTCATTTCAGCACTCCTAAAATAGAGCAGGAGCTCTCTCTCTCTCCCTCCATTGTTGACCTCAAGCCCCAAGCAAATCTATTGATTTCCCCATCAATCCTTGAGGGAAAAGGGTCCAAAAATCGATTAGAGAGCAGCTCTATTGATTCCCCAACTCTAAAGAGCACTTGGTTCATGTTTTGGCCGGCAATTGTGTTTGTTACTCTTGGAGCTTGGCTCCTAGATGGCTAGAACATCGCCTGTGGAGCTTGCCAACTTGTGTGGCAGCCCTAGGAGGTTTGTAACCATATCTTGAAGCTAGTAAACTCACCCCTCATCTCAAGAGTTAAGTCTCTTGACTTGAGAATGAGGAAGGGTTGGAAAGCCCTAAGCCTTAGTGGCTAACCTCAAGAACATGGAGGTAGGCAAGCCTTGGTGGCGAGCCGAACCATGGGATAAATCATTGTCACTTGTGCTTGATTTACATTACTTGTATGGCATATTGTGGTTGTGGTGATTTCTAGGGTTTCTAGTCAATCTACTTGTGTGTGGTGTTCTTACTACTTCTAGCTCTTGATCTGTGATTGTCATACCTGCAGTAAGCTAGGAATTTTCTCTGATCTAAGTTTTCGTTCATGGATTTTGAACTATAACTCGAAGTTGTCTGTAGGTGCGACAGTGCTGCTATTCTAGCCTGACAGTGCTGTAGTCCGGTAGTGTCGCCCTCCAGAGCGGTAGTGCCGCAGGGTGAATTTAATAAAAGTTTGAGTGTTTGTTTTGATAGGCCTATTCACCCCCCTCTAGGCCAACCAGAGATCCTACAAGTGGTATCAAAGCAGGTTACCTTATATACGTTTCATCGTGTCAGGTATGGAGCCCGGAGGAGGAACTAGTAGCGTGAAGCGGGTGGATATCAACATGGACAGCAACGAGCTGAGCACGTTGATAGCAAGCAACACCACACTACCATATCTTGAGGCTACCGATGCCGAAAGAGCTCTCGATGATAATGAGAGAAGAAGAAGGAAGGAGGCAAGAAAGCTAAAAAGAGAAACAAGAGAGAAGAAGAAGAAGGAGGAGGAGTGGTTAGAGGAGAAGAAGCAAAGGAAAGAAGAAAGAAGGCTTAAGAGAGAAGCAAGAAGAAAAAGAAGAGAAGCTAGGAAGAAGAAGGAAAAAGAAGAGAAGGCAACAAGTGCATCATCAAGCATATCAAGCAGTTCTAAAGATGGAGATGATGATGAGTCATACCAAGTGTCGGAGGAGAACAAGAAGGAGAAGAAAGGAAAGGGCAAGGCCGACAACAACAAATATGCCACCATATCCTTTAACTATTCTTCTATTCCTATGACTAACCATGATCAGAGGTCTTTCATCAATGTGCCCATGGGCAAGTTACCTCATTTCAATGGGACTAACTTTGCCAAGTGAAAGCACTTGATGAGAGCCTATCTTATAGGTCTTCACCCCGACATTTGGGAGATTGTTTGCAATGGATTTAAGCCACTAATTGATCCCAAGAACCCAACACTAGAAGAGATGAGATTCATTCACCTCAATGGTCAAGCCACAAGTGTGTTGCTTAGTGCCTTGGATGGTGATGAGTACAATAGAGTGATTGGAGTTGATGTTGCCAAGCAAATTTGGGACACTTTGCACCTAGCGCATGAAGGGGTTGACAAAGTGAGAAAGGCAAGAATTGACTTGTTGATGTCAAAGCTCAACCGGTTTGTAATCTTGGATAGAGAGGGGACACAAGAAATGTTTGATAGGTTGATGACGATGGTGGGCAAGATTAGAGGCTATGGTTGTGATGAGCTAGATGATCACAAAGTTGTCAAGATTATGTTGGAAGCTTATTCAACTAAAAATGAGACCGTAGTCACTCTAATTAGAGACAAGAAGAAGTTTGAGTACTTCACACCAAATGATGTACTTGGGAGGATCTTGACCTTTGACATGCAAAGAGAAGAAGCAAATGAGAGGAAGAAACTTAGAGAATTACAAGCAAAGTTAGAGAGCATCAAGATCAAAGATGTAGCTCTCAAGGCCAACAAATCAAGCAAGCAAGGTTCTACAAGCAAGTCCAAGATCAACCAACAAGCTTCAACTAGCAAGCCCAAAGCAAGCAAGGAAGTTCAAGAAAGAGTAGAGACCGCATCATCTTCAAGTGAAAGTGAAAATGATGATGATCAATATGAGAAAGTTGATGATGTTGCTCTCTTTATGAAGAGGTATCAAAAGGGGCTAAAGAAGCAAGGCTACAAGGTAGTGAAGAAAAGCTTTCCAAACAAGAAAAAGAGGACATATGAGATCACTTCATTGGCAAGTCTCCATATGAGATCAAGGACAACAAATACAAGGACAAGAAAGAGGAGAAGGCCGACCGTAAAAAGAGCAAGTAGTACATGGGAGAGGCTCACATTGGGCATGAATGGGACTCAACTAAAGAGAGCACAAGTGAAGAGGATGAGAAGGTTGCAACTATTGCTATTCACAAGTCATCCCCTACACCAAGGTTCTTCAACGACATGTCCGATGATGATTACTACTCCCCTCACATTTGTCTCATAGCAAAGGGTGAGAAGGTAGAATCCAAATCGAAGGCTAAATCTTCTCCACCTCCTAGTGATATCTCTAGTAGTGATATTAGTGATAGCTCTAGTGATGATGAATCTAGTGATGAAGAAATAAACATGATAACTAAAAATTTGGATGGAAAGACCAAATTATTCATTACTAAGCTAATGGAGGATTTAGAGAGTGTCCAAGCCGAGCTAGAATCTTGAGAAGAGACTCTTATCCAATAAGAGGATCTCTACATTGCTAGCAAAGAAGCTCTTGCATTAGAGAGAAGTGAGGTGGAATCCTTGCGCAAGGCTTTGGCCAAAGAGAAAGAGGACCATGCTATTATAAAGAAAGCAAATAAATCTCCCAAGAAAAAGTATCATGACTTGGATGAAAAGCACAAAGAACTTGAGATGCAATATGGCATTCTTTGGGATAGCAACTCACATCTCCCTAAGGCAAAGGAAACCTCTACTCCCTCCATTAGTCAAGGTTGTGGAAAATGTTTTAATCTTGATTTGAATGCCTATTCCACTAACCTTGCAAACATGGAGGCTATAAGAAAGGAAATTGTTAGGCTCAATGAAGTCATTGGAAAAGGGTGGATAGGTAAGACCCAATCCAATGACAAGAAGAATGATGAATCAAAAGGGCCACAATTCAAGCAAGGAAGGCATCCCTCAATCAAGCATGGGTTTGGACACACAAAAGGAGCCAAGACAAATGGAAGAAGAATAGTGAATAGCTATGAGTGTGTGCAGTTTGAAAAAAGGGCAAAATTGGTACAAATCAGCCTGCACAGACCACGACAGTGCAGCGTCCCTGAGTGGCAGTGTCGCGCAGCGGTAGTGCCACGATGAAGGGCGGCAGTGCCGCACCTCACAAAAATGGGAAGGCTACAAATTCTGCTCCTGATCAAACTAAGCCCAAGAAGAAGGTGTACCAGGAGAAATATTTTTTTCAGAAGCCTAAGGAATCAGTGTGGGCCACCAAGAATAAGTATGCCTATCAACCGAAGACTTATGCACCTCGACAAAGCTTGACATCATGCTTTGTTTTGAGAAACAACAACAGTGGGAAAGTGGTTGCAAAATATGTTGGAAAGGAAAGCAACATATATAGGAATACTTCTATTTAGGTTCCTAAGATTCTTGTGACTAACATGCAAGGCCCCAAGTCAAATTGGGAACCTAAATCTAGCAACTAAACTTGTTTTGCAGGCATACTCCTCTGGTGGATCAAGTTGGGTGCTTGATAGTGGATGTACAAATCGTATG
Organism: Miscanthus lutarioriparius; assembly: GCA_904845875.1. Taxonomy (NCBI): domain Eukaryota; kingdom Viridiplantae; phylum Streptophyta; class Magnoliopsida; order Poales; family Poaceae; genus Miscanthus; species Miscanthus lutarioriparius. The sequence continues at coordinate 78,532,313 of CAJGYO010000003.1, read as the reverse complement.
ACCAGAGAAAGGAGTATGTTCTCATCATATTCTCTGATGACGCACTCAAATCAAAATATTGTCTTTGGAGACAATTCAAAGGGGGATGTGATTGGTCTCGGTAAAGTTGCTATAACCCTTGAGCATTCAATTACAAATGTATTACATGTTGATTCGTTGAGTTACAATTTATTGTCCGTTTTTCAATTGTGTGAGATGGGCTACAATTGTCTCTTTTCAGATAAGGGTGTGGAAGTCTTTTTGAAGGGAGGATTCCTCTATTGTCTTTATGGGTCAATTAAAGAATAAGCTTTACTTAGTTGATTTCAACAAAAGTAAAGCTAATCTTGAGACTTGTTTAGTGGCAAAATCTAGCATGGGTTGGCTTTGGCATCGCCGACTAGCCCATGTTGGGATGAGGAACTTGGCCAAACTTCTAAAAGATAAACACATTCTTGGACTAACAAATGTTCACTTTGAGAAAGATATGATTTATAGCGCTTGTCAAGCCGGAAAGCAAGTTGGAGCACCTCACCCACCAAAGAGCATCATGACCACCAAGCAACCATTGGAGCTAATACATATGGATCTCTTTGGACCGGTCGCCTACCTAAGTATCGGGGGTAACAAATATGGTCTTGTTATTGTTGATGACTATTCCCGTTTCACTTGGGTATTTTTGTTGCATGACAAGTGCCAAGTTCAAGAGAAGGTGAAGATATTTGTTAGAAGAGCTCAAAAGGAGTTCGGTCTTCCCATCAAGAAAGTGAGAAGCGACAATGGGACCGAATTCAAGAATACTCTAGTTGAGGAGTTTTTTGATGAAGATGGCATCAAGCATGAGTTTTCAACTCCATACACCCCTCAATAAAATGGTGTAGTAGAGAGAAAGGACAATACACTCATTTACATGGCAAGGACAATGCTAGATGAGTACAAGATGCTAGACATCTTTTGGTGTGACGCCATCAACACCGCTTGTCATGCCATCAACCGCCTCTACCTACACAAGAAGTTGAAGAAAACTTCATATGAGCTTCTAACCGGTAACAAGCCTAAGGTGTCTTACTTTAGAGTGTTTGGGTGCAAGTGTTTCATACTTTACAAGAAACCCAAAACCTCTAAGTTTGCACCTAAAGTTGATGAAGGTTTTCTTTTTGGTTATGGATCAAATGAGCATGCCTACCGTGTCTTCAACAAAACCTCCGGGAGAGTTGAGATTGCGGTAGATGTGACATTTGATGAATCTAATGGCTTTCAAGTAGAGCAAGTTGATTCAAGTGTTGTAGGAAAGAAGGATCCACCATGTGAAGCAATCAAGCAATTGACAATTGGTGATATTAGACCACAAGAAGATAAAGCCACTAAAGTGGAGATTCCTCAAGTTGCCGCTGCACCAATTTTCGCTGACGTACCTGATGCTACACTACAGCAAACACCTGCTGCAACTCTAGAGCGCGGCAGTGCCACACTTGAGGGCGGCCGTGCCACACCTACATAGTCAGCAACAACTAATTTGACTCCATCTCGTGGACAAAACCTACAACCCATATTTGAGCAAGATAATGATGAAGATCTAGAAGATGAACAAGAGGCCATTGAGCATCCAAGGCTAAGGCAAACCATACAACAGGATCATCCCATTGACAATATCCTTGGGAGTCTTCGAAAGTGGGTAACAACTCATTCACAATTAGCAAACTTTTGCCAATTTTACTCGTTTGTTTCCTCTTTGGAGCCTTTTAAGGTAGAACAAGCACTTGGAGACCCGGATTGGGTGATGGCCATGCAAGAAGAGCTAAACAACTTTGAAAGAAACCAAGTGTGGACTTTGGTGGAACGACCCAATACCAATGTCATTGGCACCAAGTGGGTCTTCTACAACAAGCAAGATGAGAATGGAGTTGTGACAAGGAACAAGGCAAGGTTGGTTGCTCAAGGTTTCACTCAAGTAGAGGGCTTGGACTTTGAAGAAACATATGCACCGATGGCAAGACTTGAAGCAATTCAAATGCTTCTAGCCTATGCCGCTCATCACAACTTCAAGCTATATCAAATGGATGTGAAGAGTGCATTTCTCAACGGCCCTATTCAAGAACTTGTCTATGTTGAGCAACCACTAGGCTTTGAAGATCACAAGTTTCCCAACCATGTCTACGAACTCCAAAAGGTGCTCTATGGGGTTAAGTAAGCACCAAGAGCATGGTATGAATGCCTTAAGGAATTCTTGCTTAAACAAGGCTTTGAAATAGGCAAAGCCGATCCTACCCTTTTCACTCATAAAGTTGGCAAAGATATATTTGTGTGCCAAATATATGTCGATGACATAATATTTGGTAGTACTAATCATTCTTTTTATAAGGAATTTAGTAGGATCATGACCAAAAGATTTGAGATATCCATGATGGGTGAATTGAAGTTCTTCCTTGGATTTCAAATCAAGCAAATGAAGGATGAAACTTTTATTAGCCAAACGAGGTACACCCATGATATGCTCAAGAAGTTTGACATGATGAATGCCAAGCCTATCAAAACTGCCATGCCAACCAATGGACATCTAGATCTCAATGATGAAGGGAAAGCCGTGGATACTAAGGTATATCGCTCCATGATCGGCTCTCTACTTTATTTATGCGCATCTAGGCCCGATATTATGCTTAGTGTGTGCATGTGTGCTAGATTTCAAGCTAACCTAAAATAGTGTCACTTAGTGTCCGTTAAAAGAATCTTGAGATATTTAGTACACACTCCTAACCTTGGCTTTTGGTATCCTAAGGGCTCTAGGTTTGATCTACTTGGGTATTCGGATTCCGATTACGCTAGCTACAAAGTAGATCAAAAAAGCACTTTAGGGACATGTCAATTCCTTGGACAGTCCCTAGTGTCTTGGAGTTCTAAAAAGTAAAATTGTGTAGCCCTTTTCACCGTCGAGGCCGAGTATGTTGCAGCCGGTGCATGTTGTGCTCAACTACTTTGGATGAGGCAAACCCTTCAAGATTTCATATGTCACTTCACTAAAATTCCACTCTTGTGTGACAACGAAAGTGACATAAAGTTAGCCAACAATCCCGTAAGCTACTCAAGAACTAAGCACATAGACATCTGACATCATTTCTTGAGAGACCATGAAGCCAAAGGAGATATCAAAATTCACCATGTGAGCACTGAAAAGCAACTAGCCGATATCTTCACTAAGCCTCTTGATGAATCAAGGTTTTGTGCTTTGCGTAGTGAGCTAAATATTCTTGATTCTTGTAACGTGGTTTGAACTATAGCACACCTTGATTGATGAACTAGCATGAATAGGAGAAATGAATTGCAAAAGTATAAATATTGTGCTTAAAATGTTTTATCAGCTATTACCGTGCGGGCCCATCTTACCTCTTATTTCTACTAGCCCCTAGGGTAACTCTCCCTCTTTCACCATAGTTGCCACCACCCCCTCTCTTCACCTCACGCACAGGCAGCCGCCGATGCCGCTCGTCTTGCCGCGCCACCGCCTGCAGCACTGTCGAGCCAGCTGCTGCTCTTCCCCCTCAGTGTCAGTAGCTGGAGTAGCTCGTGGATGGAGCCGTTTCATCTCTTTCCTCCTTAATCCATAAAAACCAAGGTGAAACCCTAAATCCTTCTCGATCTATGCAATGTGTTAATTCTAGTTGTCTTGGATGGTTGATTGGAAGGTATATAGTAGTTTGGATGGTGTATTGAGGATTGATTGAAGTAGAAATCGTGATTCATCTTTGGAGCCAAACTGACTGCTGCGGCAGTGCTGCACCCTCAATGCGGTAGTGCCGCAACTCTATGGCAAAGATGGCAATGCTACACTCCTGGTTCGATGGTTGACTCACTTTATCTATTTCACTCAGCACCCAATGCTAAGATTCATGATTACTAGGCTTTCTCTCAATCATATCTAGATGAATCGATGACATAGACATGCATATGCTTTCTGAGATTGTATAGTGGGCTGGGAGTTAAATTATAAAGTAAGTTCAGTAGACAAGAAGATGCAAAGTACAGTCTTGATGAAACAGCTGGTGCGGCAGTGCCGCACATCTAGGGGCAGTACCTCATCAGCTGCTTCTCTCGCTTGCATGTTGACTCTTCTTGATTACTTAACTTGCTTTATAGGGTAACTCCTACTCTCCATTTGTATAGTTCTCATTTTGGTCTATGTTTTTACGTAAATGGCCTCCGGAGGGGGAAGAGGAAGATGACAGAGCCTTGGGATAAGCAGATGCCTCGTCATGGTCATGGCAGGACCACAGGGGGTAGCAGCAATGCAGTAGGCAGAGACATTGCCAGAGACAGGGGGAGGAGAGATCAGATGATCCAGGAGGAGGAGAACCTAGAGAGGGCTGGCTGCACCATTCCTCAAGGTGCTTGCCTAGATACTTCACCTCATCTTGAGGAGTTTGATAGGAGCTACATCAGAGAGTATTATGAGGATGTGGTTATGAGGTGTCCTATTGACACACGTGCTCATCCCATGCTCAACTATTCAGGAAAGCTAAAGATGGTGGAGGAAGCACGTGAGAACAATCCCTCTGAGTAGCCAAAGGATTTGGAGATTGACTACAGGTTTTGGAATGAGTTTCATTCCAACTTCTATGCATCTGTGAACTTCAACTCTAAGAAATCCAAAGTTGTCAAGATGCAGTATATTGATTGGGAGGAGATGAAGGCAAAGAATGAGCTAGAATTCAATAGGGTGATCAAGGCTTGTGAGTTGTTTGGCCTCACTAATATTATGAGCTTAAGATATAATTGGAATGAGGAAGTGCTAGCCTAGTTCCATGCCACTTTCTTCTATAGTATCTACACTGATGAGATTCACTTGATGACTGAGGGATGGCATTATAGAGTTGATTTTGTGACTTTCAGTTGAATCCTTGGTTTTGGAGAGGAGGAGCGGGGCTTCACTTACATTCATGATGAGGCTAGAGCTGAGATCCGTGACATTGCATATATGTGGATTGATAGGAGAAGTGCAGATGGGAAGGTCAGTGGCCTAAAGAGCTATTATTACATTCTAAACAATTTGATCAGGCACACTTTCAATCCTAAGGATGGTACAGCCTCTGTTCTTAATGGCTATGTCAGGAATGTGCTTGCTAGATTTGCTCCTAGAGGTGATATGTTTAATGTCCCTTGCTTCATGTGGCCTGAGCTGAGGAACGCCATGGAGGATGGGAGAAAGAGGATACCCTATGCCCCCTATCTCATGTTTATGATTGAGAGGGTCACTGGCTATAGATTTGAGAAAGATGGTCTTCACACCATCTACAAAATTGAGAAGACCCGAGGAGCAGGTACTAGCAGGGCAGTGAGACGCTCTCCATCAGTTGAGGACGTGCCTGAGTCATCCTAATCTAGGCCTCGTAGGGAAAATAAGATGGAGAAGTTTGGGAGATGGATTAAGGCCATTTTCACCACTTGCACCTATGCAACGAGGACTGCATATCAGGACCGGTTGGAGAACCGTGAAGCCAACCAGGAGGATAGAGAGCGTGCAGGGCTGCCACCTCTTTCTCTAGTTTAGTCATGACCAAGGTTTGATGAGCTCCCTAGCCTATCCGACACAGATTCAGAGGAGGAGGAGGAGGAGCAGCCAGAGCTTGATCCACACACCAGTTTGAGGACCACCTTGTAGTCCATGTGGAGGAGCACCAGGCATGAGCGCCACACTTCGACCACTCATCGCCAAGAGAGGGCAGTGGTGTCTTCTTCTTCCTCCTCCTCCTCCGACGATGATGGTGGAGAGGAGGACGTTGCAGGTGCTAGTGGAGCTGCTGGTGGGGATGATGTCGATTGGGACACCATCCAAGAGGATGAGGAGTGAGTGTTGGTCTTTCTTGTTTTCTTCTCTTTTTGGTGCTTTATGCCAAAGGAGGAGAAAATTAGAGGGGTCAACAACTTTTTTGATGCCATGGAGGTTGCTGCAGCTAGAGTTATGTTCGTATCCGTTTAGAGTAGTCTTCGTTAAGTGAGAGTTTGAGAGTCCATTAGAAACTCTATTTATGTAATAATGCTACTCAAGTACTTTTTATATGTGTGGGATATGGACATATATTAATCTATGCTGTCGCTTGTGATACAATTGTGCTAGAATGTATATCTTTATATGTATCACATGCTGTGTGGTGTCTGTTCTGATCTATGCTGTTACAGCAAGTGCGGCAGTGCCGCACTTTGGTGCGGTAGTGCCGCACCCAGTTGCAACAACAAACCATGTTGTGCATAAACTATCATTTACATCATGTTTTACATACCTGACACAGTATGCAGCACCCCATAGGAGCATGGATGTAGGGGGAGCCCCATCACTTTTACTAAAATATGAATCTTGGCTTCTTATGACAATTTAAGAATTCAATTCTCTATTCACATACTTAGGGGGAGGCTCTACACCCATGGCTAAAAAATCTTAGTATTTATTTCATATCTTTTGTAAGCTCTAATTGTGTTGTCATCAATCACCAAAAAGGGAGAGATTAAAAGTGCAATGACGCCCTAATTGTGGGTTTTGGTGATAATGACCACGCAATTAGAGAACTAACGAGATTTATCGAGATGACAAGCATGGATTCATGTTCGAGGATGCTACACAAAATAGAGGCTGTCGTAGAACCGACCAATTTATAAGAGCACAAGTACAATGGCAGCCCGCAAGAGGTCGCACTATCATACTTAAGCCCATATAAACCCGGTAGTCTGTCGAGTACCACAATGGGTCTCGATAAATGATCCACAAACAACCAAGATCGTACATGATTCAACATACATGTCACATGTTACATAAAGTTCACAGATACATTTCCATCATCAGAGTACAAAATAAAGTTATTACAAACCAAGTTTGATAGATAATAGCGGAAGCAAATTAAGTTCGAAAGTAGCATTTGTCAACATAGTTTAATACAGTGCCAACATACGATCACAGTCCACAAAAGCATATAGAGGAATTAATAAAGATGCCTGCTCGAGGCTTACTCCTCATCCACAGCGGGATAGAAGCAACTCTTGCAATATTCATGATATACTGTGCCATCTGCAACAATGGGAATGAAACCCTGAGTATGAGAAGGTACTCAGCTAGACTTACCCATCATAAACCAGAAATAAATTGACTCCAAGGATTATACAAGGCTTTATAAGTGGAGGTAGCTTGACAACATTTTGCATAAAAAGCAATTAACTCAGTTATACAATTATAGTTCCTTCATTAAGTTAATTATAACTATCCATCTCTAGATTAGCAACTATCATGTGCCAAACATGTGACATATCATTTTAAGAGCATACAATTGTAACCATAGCAGGTATAGTAATTCCATCATTATCTGAACCATCAAATTCCATAATACAATTACTACGATGTTGGTGCTAGCCAAGTTTCTCACTATCCGGGAGAGACGGTGATTCGAATTGATTTCAACCAGCTGGGAATTTATTTCTAACACAAACCTAGGTAGACCAGATCATTAGTCGCCTTAGGTCACCTTTGGTACAACTCAAGTACACATTTCATGGGTTCGCCCAGCGCCGTACAATCGAGGACAACCAACTGCCAGGTCGTTCAGGCCTAGCCTATCCTTGGGGTCACGTCTGGCTCCCCACACATCCTTACTATCATCCAGAGTGTGCACTCTTACAGAGCGGGGCCTGGCTTGAGTTGAGCTACTCAGCTTTGCGGTCGAAATGAGTTATCCGGCCAGCTAAGTGATAGGCATGCGTTCAATCTTGTCAGAAGGGCCAACAACGGTACGATCCTTAATCGGAACAGACAGAATCACATGAGTCAACCTACACATAGACTCCGTCCGGCCTCGATTTACATTACCCCATGGTTCTTTTCCACGATAGCAAATATAGCCAACCGTGCTTCGGTATCCACCTATATCTCGCAGGTGACAGGAAATCACCCGACTTCTACCGGTCTAAGCATGGCTAAGCATATGTTCGATCTTGGACCTACACAGGGTTAAAGGTGTATTTCTAGACAAGGAAATTATATGCATCAAGTGGTTCTGATCAACTCTTATAACCTAATGCATCAAACATAAAGGACTCAAGTGATATTTTATAAAACAATGGGAGACTTAGAATGCTCCGGGGCTTGCCTTTTAGAAAAGAAGTGGGGCGGTGATCAGGGCACTCTGGGAGCTCTTCTAGGGTCTGCTCCTCTTCTTTGGGAGCTGTGGCTTGAGGAATCACCTGATGGCCCCCTTCCTCTTCTTCATTGAATTCCAGTAACGTTATCTCCTCTGTCGATCCTATATGCATGAATATGGCATAAGATATTGTGAATGCATGTATGTCAACAAGTATAGTATGATAAAACATGATGAATGCATCCTTGTAAGTAATTTCAACAGCATGGTGTGAAAGTAATAACAAGTGCATCATATTTTACTGAGTAGGTGCATATCTCTTCTCTATTACTTAAGTAAACACTCATGCGACTCATTTACCGAACTACAAAACAACAGCTACTTGTTTTAACCATAACTAGAGTTATATATATCGAAATCATATGAATGTTGATATTCTAGAAAGCTTATGAAATTTTCTACAACTTCCTTTTAATACTCTTAAGGTGATTCAACAGCTATCTAGGTCAAACAAATCAGTCAATCAAATCTTTCTAGAAAGTAAACATTTCAGACAGTAAACTTGTAACGGTTAGAACTCTAAAACCCTAAGTCCTATGACCATGAAAATTTAACACAAGGTAGATTAGTAAGTTATCTATAGCTTTGTTATTAACAAGTTTTACATTAAAGATCATTATCCACATGAAATCATCCCTACAATCAAAACTATACATTCAGCCTTGTATTTGAATTATAAAGTGATAATTAGTTAGTTGCATACAATCAATTGATTCTAAGCGTTACTATTGACATCAACAATTACTATGCATCATAAGAACCATAGAAAACATCATGGTTAATCACAATCTAATTACTTAAATGCCTTTATTAATTTAATTGGATAATTAGGGTAAATAACAAACATACACCAAATGTGCACAATAAATTATAAGAAAATTACAGTAGCTTCCTAGTGCTCACAATAGACTACTGTGAAAATTTCATACCATTTTCACATGTATAACATCCTATGAAAAAATGATAAGCTAGCAAGCGTTATTTTAGTGAAAATAGTAAACCCTATAGAAAAGTGTCAAACAACAGATTCTATATTTTTACTAGCTTCATATTAATGCCATTCTACTTTACAAAAATTTTCATATCAATATGTTACATATTTTTATCCCTACAATTTTCCTTAGAATTTACCATTTATTAATAGATAAATAGAAAGATCATATTTCAATCAAGTTTACAGCAAGCTTAATATTTTTCCTAGCTAGAACATGTCAATACAAAACCAGCAAAATTGGAATCACCATTTTATCATTTTTCTAGCTCAAGATATCTAATTTACAAGATTGTAAACATTCAAAAAGCATTTATCTAAACACATTTAAATCCCCAATAAAAATATCAGAAACTGTACATATCATATTTTTATAAAATACTACACTTCCTAAGGAACACAACAAAATTTGTTTCACAAGATTTGGATCCCTACAACTCAAATTATGATTTTCCAAAGCTAGCATGTAAATCTGAAAATAAATGAGCTATCCTCTTCACTCTAAGCCACTGACAGCCGGGACCCAGAGGTCAGTTGGGCCCACTGGTCAGCGACACAGGAAGTAGGGGAGCCATGCGGACCAGCCCTAGCTCGTCGTCGGCGAGCTCTCCGATGAAACCAAGTGCACCGACGTGATCTACAGACCAAACCGCATCTAGTGACCTAGGTGGTGGCAGCGCAGGTGCGGTGGAGCGTACTCGTCGCTGGCCATGGCGGCACGACGGCGCTGCTTTGTGGTGCGCCGGCCATCTCTGGCCACGGCGAGGCCAGGCGAGGAGCGCACCAGCATCACGATGACCATGCAGATCTATCTAGGTGACCTAGGTGACGCGAGGTGCTCCGATGGGTTCCGGCCACGTGCGCGGAGGTGCGAGCGCGGCGGCACGGGTCACCGTGTTCCGCGCCGGCGAGGCGACCAAACGCAGAAACATCATGTGACCAACTACACTACACCCTGTACAAGCTCTAACACAAATAATCAGAAGCAATGCGCGCGTGAGCCAAGCAGTGGCGAGTTCGCTGTGGAGGCGGCCATGGCGGCCGAGATCTCCGGCGAGGAAGAAAATGGCGAATACGCCCTCAACGAAGCTCGTCAGCTGCTGCAATCAAGTAGAGGAGATAGAGGGGGATGTGGCGCAGCTGTGGGTGAGGTGGAGATGGTGACGGTGTGGTGGCATGGGGGCTAGGCGGCGGCGGAGGGGTGCGGTGCTCGGCGGAGCTGTGCTTTCCACGACGGACGCGAGATAGGACGCTAGAGAGTGAGTGAGTGAGCTCGGGTACGTGGAAATGAGGCGCGGGGCGTGCAGATAACGAGTGCCAGCTCGCGGTGTTGAGGGCTCGTCGCCGGCCAGTGTTGGCCATGCGGTGGCCATGCTCTATGGCCGGTCGGCCACGTCTCGGCGCGGCGCGGCGTTCTTCAGTGTTCGATCAGAAGCCTGACAGCAAAATTTTTAAGACGCTAATTCTCTCGATCCAGAGCGATTCAGTGAACGATGCTAAAACAAAACTTGTAGAGCTATGTACCAGCTACAAATCTTATTTAGAAATCAAGGCCGAATTCTTGATAGTTAGAGAGATATATCAGCCCAAAGTTGAGCCTGTCAAACGGTTAACTCGAAATGACTTAGCGAAATTCTAAGTGTTGAAAAATAGTGAAACCTTGATTCTTGTGAGCTAATTTCGAGCATGTTAGAGCTAAAATAGCCTATGACCCAAAAATAAAAGTTGTTCCTCTCATCAAATACTACAACTTTGCTTTAGTGAACACATCCATGCAAAGTCTCTATCACATAGTTCAAACTAGGTCAAACATGCTACTTTCAAATGATGGCTTACACTTAAACTATGACTTAGTGACCAAACTAGCGCTAATCATGAATACTAAAGTTGTTCATAATGACATTCTAAACATGTTTAAGCTATTCCTAAGGCCACACAAACATTTCATACATTGGTTATACAATTTACTTTCCAGGTCAACATGCATAGCATCACCTAGAAGCTTAATTAGACAAGGTGGTCTTCATGAACAATGTTCCATTAATCATCCTAAGTATAGCTAAGATGTTTTAGTAACTAACATCAACCACTTACACTTATTCACTCATGATCATAAGCATACACAGGGAAAACATGAAATAGCAAGGCATGTTTCATATGTTTCAATCATATGTTTCAAATGTAAAAGCTTAAATATGAATGCTTGATGCTCATGCAAGTCAAATTATGCAAGCTTAACACCTAGGGTGTTACAGAGGAGCCCCCAATTACAAATGTAGATGGCTTCAAACTCAAAGGAGGTTTAAATTCTTTTATATTTTGAATTGAGTATAGGAAAAGCCATACTATAAAGGGGGCCATAATGCTTAAGCTAATATGTGCTACCAAGTGCTCAAACATACACATACATCCTCAGATTCACAGCCAAGATAGTCTATACTTCATTCTTACCCTCGCTGTCATGTGTGGTGCGGCACTGCCGCACTTGAGCCGTGGCACTGCCATGACTTAAGTGACCATTGGGGGTTGGGGGGTATTTATACCCTTCCCCTTCCTTCCCAACTGTACTCTGCCTCTTCTTCCTCATTTCAGCACTCCCAAAATAGAGCAGGAGCTCTCTCTCCCTCCATTATTGACCTCAAGCCCCCAAGCAAATCCATTGATTTCCCCATCAATCCTTGAGGGAAAAGGGTATGAAAACTCAATTAGAGAGCAGCTCCATTGATTCCCCAACTCTAAAGAGCACTTGGTTCACATTTTGGCTGGCGGTTGTGTTTGTTACTCTTGGAGCTTGGCTCCTAGCTGGCTAGAACATCACCCGTGGAGCTTGCCAACTTGTGTGGTAGCCCCGGGAGGTTTGTAACCATCTCTTGAAGCTAGTAAACTCACCCCTCATCTCAAGAGTTAAGTCTCTTGACTTGAGAATGATGAAGGGTTGGAAAGCCCTAAGCCTTAGTGGCTAACCTCAACAATGTGGAGGTAGGCAAGCCTTGGTGGCGAGCGGAACCACGGGATAAATCATTATGTCACTTGTGCTTGATTTACATTACTTGTATGACATATTGTGGTTGAGGTGACTTCTAGGGTTTCTAGTCGATACACTTATGTGTGGTGTTCCTACTACTTCTAGCTCTTGATCTATGATTGTCATACCTGCAGTAAGCTAGGAATTTTCTCCGATCTAAGTTTTTGTTCACAGATTTTGAACTATGACTCGAAGTTGTCTGCAGGTGTGGCAGTGCCGCTGTTCTGACCCAGTAGTGCCGCCCTCTAGAGCGGCAGTGCCGCAGGGTGAATTTGATAAAAGTTTGAGTGTTTGTTTTGACAGGCCTATTCACCCCCCTCTAGGCCAACTAGAGATCCTATAGTCATTTCTTCATTGGACCATGTGTCATATTTTTATTGGTCCACGTGGCGTGACCACAATACCCTGTGTGTCTTTTTTTACTCGACCATGTGTCATGATGCTATACGTCCATGTGTCAGTATTTTATTGGGCCACGTGCCGCGCCCTGAACTACCCACACGTCTTTTTTTATTTGACCACGTGGTAAGATGGATTTTGTAACACCCTAGTGTTAAGCATGCATTTGGCATTGGCATTGCATGAGCACAAGCATCATTGAGCATTCATGAGCATGAGCATGTCAAATTCTATCTTCAAAATCTTGCTTATATCACATGTGATGCCTTTTAAATTTATACCTAGGCTAGGGTTTACATATGATCAATGTGTGAAATGCTTGTGGGACCCTAGGAGTACCTGTAACATGTTTAGAATGTCATATGGAACAACTTTGGTATTCATGACTTGGACCCAGTTGGGCTCTAAGTCATGGTTATAGTGTAAGCTATCATTTTTAAGTTGCATGTTTGATCTAAGTTGAACTATAGCATAGAGTATTTGTATGACAGTGCACCCTTAAGCAAAGTTGTAGTAATTGACTAGAGTAACAACTTTTATTTTTGGGTCAAGACCTAATTTGATGCATAGCATGCTCTAAAATAGCTCACAAGTAGCAATAGAATTACTGTTTTCACTTTGAAAATTTTCCAAGTCTAGAAGTGGTTTACAGTTTCAATGTACCTGTGTTTGACATGCTGTAGTTTGTAAACTAGGCCGATCTAGACTGAACTCATTTAAGCACAATTGTAGATCGTATGTAGCTCTACAACTTTGTCATGGAATTTGGAGTTAGACGATCACAAAGTCGCGTTGTCAAGCGCTGCCATCGGCTTTGATGGCCACGTCCACACGCGCGTCAGTGGACGACCGGCCATAGGCCATGGCTGCCGCGTGGCGGCCGTACACCGGCGATGGCCCAGCCGGTCTGGTCGAAGAGTGCACAAAGGCGCCGTGCACCTGTAGCTCACTCCACTCACCCGCTCGCACTTCCTCCCTCTCGCTCTGCCTTGCCGAAGCAGAACGCTGAGCTCGCCATTGTCGTCACCAGCTTCGCTGTCACAGAACCGACCAATTTATAAGAGCACAAGTATAATGGCAGCCCACAAGCGGTCGCACTGTCATACTTGAGCCTATATAAACCCGGTAGTCCGTCGAGTACCACGATGGGTCTCGATTAACCATCAACATACAACCAAGATCATACATGATTCAACATACATATCACATGTTACATAAAGTTCACAAATACAGTTCATTCATCAGAGTACGAATTAAGGTTATTACAAACCAAGTTCGATAAATAGTAGCGGAAGCAAATTAAAGTTTGAAGCTAACCTTTTGCCATCATAGTTCAGATACAGTGCCAACTCGTGATCACACTCCCACAAAAGCATGTAAGAAGGATTAATAATAGATGCCTGCCCAGGGTTCACTCCTCATCCACGGTGGGACAGAAGCAGTTTTTACAATAACCGTGATAAACTGTACCATCTGCAACAATGGGAATAAAACCCTGAGTATGAGAAGGTACTCAGCTAGACTTACCCGTCATAAACCAAAAACAAAGCGACTCCAAGGATTATGCAAGGCTTTATAAGTGGAGGTAGCTTGACAACATTTTGCATAAAAAGTGACTAACTCTGTTGTATAATTATACTTTGGTCATCAAGTTAATTATAGCTATTCATCTCAAGATTAGCAACTAACCTGCACCAAACTTGTGGTATATCATTTAATAGCATATAATAGTAACCATAGCTGGTGTAGTAATTCCATGTTCATTCGAACCATTACATTTCATAACACAATTACTATAATGTTGGGGCTAGCCAAGTTTCTCAGTATCCGGGAGAGACGGCGATTCGAATCGATTTCAACCAGCTGGAAATTTATTCCTAACACAAACCCAGGCAGACTAGATCAACGATCACCTTAGGTCACCTTTGGTACAACTCAGGTACACATTTCGCGGGTTCGCCCAGCGCCACACAATCAGGGACAACCAGCTGCTAGGACGATTAGGACTACCCTGCCCTTGGGCTCATGGCTGGCTCCCCACACATCCTTACTACCATCCAGAGTGCGCACTCTAATAGAGCGGGGCCTAGCCTGAGTTGAGCTACTCGACTTCATGGTCGGAACGAGTTATCCGGTCAGCTAAGTGATAGGCATGCGTTCAATATTATCAGAAGTGCCAATAATGATACGGTCCTTAATCGGCACAGACGGAATCACATGAGTCAACCTACACATAGACTCCGCACGGCCTCCATTTACATTACCCCATGGTTCTTTTCCATGATAGCAAATATAGCCAACCGTGCTTCGGTATCCCCTATATCTCGCAGGTGATAGAAAATCACCTGACTTCTATCGGTCTAAGCATGGCTAAGCATATATTCGATCCTGGACCTACACATGGTTAAATGTATATGTAACTGGACAAGGTAGTTCTATGCATCAAGTGTTTTCAATCAACTCTTATAACCTAATGCATCAAATATATGAGACTGTTTACATCAAAATTTGGTAAGCTTACTCTGAAAAGGAAGAGATCGACCGATGATGTCAAAAACAAGAAAGTCTCATAATTAAGAGATATTTAGGAGCATGCTAAAAAATATTATTTAATATATTTTGGGAGAAGTATAGCCTCGTACTCAGCTTTGATCATGGTAACTAGCCAGGTCGGAGTCCAGCTACAATATAATATCGGGCTAAGCAAAGGAGAAGAGGTCATTTAGTCCGGTGAGCTAAATGGAAAGACAAAATCACGTAAGGGATGATTACCATGATTATTTTAATAACTTAGCCAATCAATATTTGGTTTGGCCGATAATTACACTCGGGGTGCACATCCATATACATGAGACATGGCATCGTGTACGTGGATTCTCAGCATCATTTATGGAATATATATGGACTCGGACGGAACGAAAGGAAGAGTATTTGAGAAGGGAAATATTTTATGTTACCTGGCCGGCCAAGCTACACAAGGAATTAAGCTGACATGTTTTTGTACATATACACGTGGTGAAGATATGTGCAGGAATTTCTATCGACCAAGACATGCATGAGGCCACAGGCGTGTCCGCTTGAAAGTTTGGGTGCAGCACGATAAAACTGAAGAGGGCATGTTTGACGGCTTCCAACCAGCTTGAGTCCGAGACGAATACAATATCAAGAATATACGTTGGCCAGTACATATATACTTTACATGCATGCGGTGATTAAGGAAATAAGGAAGTCATTTATTTGGTATGTAGTACGGCTTCAGGACTCGTACATGTTAGATTTTGCCGAGATAGATTGGATGCTTTCGGCAATTCTATACCTTGGGTTATGGTTCATTGTAAAGACATCCCATCAATCAATATCAATTACTTTTTTGACTTTACGCCAATCTTTAGGAGTAGGAGTAGCGTAGATATCGGCGAGTTCTTCAACAAGCAGGGCTGCATCGGTCCGGCCGACCTTCGGCTTGTCTGTAAGTACCGTCATGACTTATACTTCTGTTTGTAAGGCTGCATCAGTTAAGTTCGACCTCCACTGCGAGCTCTAGTATAAGCTAGTTATTGATTCTTATCTAGTTCAAGTACGGTTGCATCGGTTAAGTTCGACCTCTACTTCTCAAATTAGATTAAGATCAAGTTATTAGCTCTACCTAAGGGTGGCATCATTCGGATAGATTCATTAAGTTACCGATCTTGTTAATGTTCTTATTGTCATTAGTTTTTAGCAATATCAATCTGCCCGATCAAGATCGAACCAGATCGGCCTCACATCATTTTAGTCCCTCGTTTATTTTGTCACATTGCGATGGTTCTTACTTTAAACGACGGATTATGTTTCATCGGTTGTTCTGCTTTGATCTTGATCATGCATAGTATGCGGTTAAGGTATGTCTGATCTTAAGGAGGTTTGCTGGCTAGTTGAATCTGGTTTATAGCTTGCTATTATGGCTGTAACGATCCGGTCGATCCCCACTGATGGCACTTTAGATCAGAGTATGCTAGTTGGTTGATTTACTTTTGACCAGGCGTGACCTTGGCTATTTGCTATTCCTACATTGGCTAAATAGTCGATCGCCTGCACTTTAACGCTTAGTGTGTATTCATGATTTTGTTAAATGTGAATAAATCTGTTTATTTTAAAGGCTCGATTTATTGTCTTTATCACGACTGCCATCGATCCAGTCGAACCCCACTGTTAAGGATAACAGGTTAGGTCTGATGAGTTTATAGATCTGTCCATGTTAAATAGTCGATCGTTCATATGCTGTAATCCCTTTTCTACCTAAATCGACTATTTTAGCCGATTCGCCTGTGCTTTCACGGATATGACACGCTTTCAAAAACCTATCAACGTATAGATGGTTTTATGGGTTCTTTGGCTTTAGTTTGTTGTTATCATCATAGCTGCATCGATTCGGTCGAACCTCACTGTTGATGGTAACAGATTAGATTCAGAGTGTTTATATATCCATTTATGCTAGACAGTCGATTCGTTCGCATGTTATATCCTTTCTCGTTAAACTTATCAGCTCAATGCTTTATACTAGTTATATTTATTTAGCTGATGATGTTGCTTATACTTGGGTGCATTGTATTCGTTACTGTAAAATCAATCATAACCCATGAGCTTTGTAGTCCTTAACAGACGATTTCCTCTCGTATCGGCTGTTTTAGGCGATTTTTCACATCTGGCTGCTCCAGAAGCGGAACACTTGGAACTGCCTGGGCAAAACCGACATGTTTCACCTTAAATTACTGATAAACTTTCTCTTATTGTCAATTGCAGGTCAAATTGACTGGCATGCCCTCGGGAGAAATTCGTAGGATCGGCTGGTCCTGCATTGAAGCCAAGCGGATCTCCAGGCTCATCCTAAGCAGATCCTTCCGGCTTGCTGTGTGTCAGGCGTCTTGACATGTTTTTGCGCCGACAGGGACTCAAGTAATATTTTGTAAAACATGGGAGACTTAGAATGCTCCGGGGCTTGCCTTTGAGGAAAGAGGTTGGCTGGTGATCCGGGCACTTAGGGAGATCTTCGAGATTCTGCTCCTCTTCTCCTAGAGCTGCGGCCTGAGGCGTCTCCTACTGATCCTCTTTCTCTTCTTTATTAAACTCCAATAGAGTTATCTCTTCGGATGATCCTATATGCATGAGCATGAAATAAGATATCACGAATGCATATACGATGACATGTATAATATGATATTACGTGATGAATGCATACTGATAAGTGTTTTCAACAGCATGGTATTAAAGTAATAACAATTGCATCTTATTCTACTGAGTAGCTGCCTATCTCTTCTCTAATAACTAAACAAATACTTATGTAAAATCATTTTTTTGGACCACACTTCAGCAGTCACTTGTTTTGACTATAACTAGAGTTATATACATCAAAATAATATGATTGTGGATATTCTGGAAAGCTTATAAAATTTTCTACAACTTTATTTTAATACCCTTAAAGTGATTCAGCAGCTATCTAGGTCAAACAATTCAATTATTCAATTCTGTCCAGAGAGCAAGCATTTCTGACAGCAGAATTCTAACAGCCATAATTCTTAAACCATAAGGCCTATGACTTTGAAAAATTAACACAAGGTATATAAGTAAGTTATCTACAACTTTGTTATTAATAAGTTTTATAGAAAAGACAATTATCACCATGAAATTATCAACTCAACCGAAACTATAGATGCAGCCATCTAGTTAAATTATAAAGTAATAATTAACTAGTTGCATACAACCAATTGCTTTTAAGTCTAATTAATAACATCAACAGATCATACGCATCTCAAGCACCATAGAAAACATCATGGTCAAACATAACTAACTTATTAATATCCATTTATTATTTTCCATAATTAATAGGGTGATTTAAAGTATAAATAATTCTAGTGCTTAATAAATTCTGATAAAATTACATTATCCTACAAATGACCTTAGTAGTCTACTGTACAAATTTCATGTCATTTGGATTAGTATAACTACCTCTACAAAAATACCAAGTTACATAGGCTGATTATAGCAAAAATAGTTTAGCACAGTGAAAAGTGTCAAACAATAGATTTAATATTTTTTTACATTCCTCCAAGCATAATAATACCGTGTAAAAATTTGCATGATCATATGTTATATATTTTTACCTCAATTAATTTCACTTGAAACTAGCAATTAATTAGGATTAAATATGAAGATCACATTAAAAGTATATTTACTAAAGGTTTAATATTTTTCCTAGCTAGAGCATGCCAACACAAGATCAGCAAAATTGGAATCACAATTTTATCACTTTCCTAGCTCAAGTTATACCTTTTACAAGATTGCAAACATTCAAAAAGCACTTATCTAGCTACATTTTATTCACCTTGAAGAATACCAGAAACAGTGCATTTAATATTTTTATGAAATACTACACTTCATTAGGAATCCAACAAAATTTGGTTCACCAAAATTGGACACTCCTAGCTCTAGATATGAATTTTTGAAACAAGCATTCAAATCTATGAAACAATTCAAAAAATCAACTAATACTCAGACTGACAGATGGGGCCCGCTGGTCAATGGGACCCAGACATCAGCGACGCGAGAATAGAGGAGATGCTCATACCAGCGATATCTCGCTGGCGGTGAGATCTTCGGCGACGATGACAACACCTACGTGCTTGGCTCATCAAGCCGTGTCGATAGGTGTGCTCAGCAATCCCGGAAGCTCACCGGAAGTAGCTCGCCGATGGCAATGGCGGACGGCGGTGGTCGTGTGGCAGTACGCCAGTGTCCTCCGGCCACCATATGCTCTAGTGAGGTGCTCTATAGCTACGTGGTAACCTATCAGAGCTAACCTAGGTGGCAAGGGTTCCGGTGATGTGACGGCGAGCTCTGACCATGTGCATGCCCGCGCGGCGGCGCACAGAGCACGGCGGTGCTCATGACATTCCGACAAGACAGTGGCGAGGGGTGGGTCTCCATCATGCTAGATGCTAGATCTAGGCTTACTCATCCTAATGCACGTGAAAGAGATAGAAGGCGATGGCTCAGCTCGGCGACGACGAGCTCGATTGCCACGGTGGCAATGGCGGCCATGGCGGGAGCGGCGGCGTGTTCCCACACGACCAAGCAGTAGCATCAAGCTAAACTCCTACCTAAACATAAGTATCACAAGGTGACTACATATCATAGGAAAATGGGGTAGGAGGTGCGATGGAGAGGCGCGGCCACGGTGAGCCATGAGAGCGGCGGTGCTCCGGTGATGGCGGCTGCCGTGGCGGAATGAAATGCCGCACTACCTGGACTCAATAGGTGGTGCTTGTGACTCGAGGAGGTGGATGTGATTGCATAGCAGCTATGGCCGAGATGAATCGACCGGTGGAGCTATGTCGACGGTGAACGGCTACGGTGGAGCTACGGTGGTGCTCGGTGGTGCTCGGCGCGGCGCTGCTGTGAGGCAGAGTGAGCAAGAGAGGCGAATGCGTGCGAGTGGAGTGCACGGTGGGTGCGGGGCATTTATGCGCACGACCATGCCAGACCGGCCAGGCCCATGCCAGTGTATGGCTGCCACATGGAGGCCATGGCCTGTGGTCGGTCGGCCACAGCCGGGCGCGTGGGTGCGGTTTCAGGCGCCGCAATTGACGATTAACAGTGCGACTTGGTGATCCAATAACTCCTAACCCGTTGCAAATTAGTGAAAACTTCCTTAATGAAAGTTGTAGAGCTACATGAGATATCCAACTTTTCTTTAAGAACCATCATCTAATTCTCACTGGTTAATAAACTACATTGCTCCAAAGTGAGGTACATCAAAACTGTAAACAACCGTAAGAAAATTTTTGCAAGTCCCAAACAATATTTTGTTGATACTTGTGAGCTATTTTTGAGCATGCTATGCACCGAATTGGACCTTGACCCAAAAATAAAAGTTGTTGCTCTAATTAAGTACTACAACTTTGCTTAAGGGTGCATTGCCATGCAAACATTCTATGCTATAGTTCAACTTAGGTCAAACATACAACTTGAAAATGAAAGCCTACTCTATAACCATGACTTAAAGGCCAAATGGGTCCAAGTCATGAATACCAAAGTTGTTCCATATGACATTCTAAACATGTTTAAGGTACTCCTAAGGTCCCACAAACATTTTATGCATTGTTCACATGTAAATCCTACCATACGCATGTATATAAACCAACATTTCATGTGACAAAGTATAAGAATGAGATGAAATTTCATATGCTCATGTTCATGAATGCTTGGATGATGCTTGTGCTCATGAAATGCAGGTGTCAAATGCAATTCTTAACACAGAGGTGTTACAGCCCCTCCCCCTTATAGAAATCTCGTCCTGAGATTTGCAAGACCTACCATTCTTCGAAAAAGGTGGGATAAACCTCACGTAAGTAATCCTCCCATTCCTACGTGGCATCTTGTTCACTGTGGTTATTCCTCACCACTCTGTAGAACTTAATGACCTTGCTCTGTGTTACTCTTTCCATCTCTTCTAACACTCAGATTGGTTTCTCTTCATACGTCAAATCCCATTGGAGCTTAATGTTGGTGGGTGATGTGGCTTCCTCAGGTATGCGAAGACATCTCTTCAACTGAGAAACATGGAAGACATCGAATATCGCACTCATCTTAGGAGGAAGTTGTAACTTGTAAGCGACATTTTCTTTCCGTTCAGTAATCTTGTATGGCCCTACATATCTAGGTGCAAACTTTCTTTTTACTCCAAATCTCTGCACTCCTTTCATAGGTGACACTTTTAAGTATACATAGTCTCTCACTTCAAAAGTTAGTGGTCTTCTTCTTTTATCAGCATAACTCCTTTGTCTTGACTGAGCTACTTTCATATGGTGTTGGATAATGTGTACCTGCTCTTCAGCTTCAATGACGAAGTTTATGCCAAAGTATCTTCTTTCGTCGGGCTCAATCCAATTCATCGGAGTTCTACATTTCCAACCGTACAAGGCTTCAAAAGGAGCCATCTTGATGCTCGCTTGATAACTATTATTGTAGGAGAACTCGACAAAAGGTAGCCATTTCTCCCATGAACCCTTGGAAGATATAACACAAGCTCTCAACATATCCTCTAAGATCAGGTTCACTCGCTTGGTCTGTCTAGAAGTCTATGGATGGTATGTTGAACTTCTAATTAGTTTAGTTCCCAAAGCCTGGTGCAAGTGCTCCCAAAAACAAGCTATAAACTATGGTCCCCTATCTGAGATTATGGTCCTTGGTACTCCATGTGGCCTCACGATTTGAGAAATATACAGCTCAGCGTACTTCCCCACGTGATACCTTGTGTTCACCGGTATAAAATGTGCTAACTTGGTGAGACGATCTACAATGACCCATATGAAATCATGACCTTACTGTGTCATCGAAAGGCCTGTAATAAAGTCCATACTTATTTCCTCCCATTTCCATCCTGGAATAGGCAAAGGCTGAAGTAATCCAGCAGATTTCAAATGAACGGCCTTTACTCTACTGCAATTATCACACCTAGTGATATAGGCGGCGATCTCTTTCTTCATCTTGGTCCACCAAAAATGGGTTTTCAAATCTTGATACATTTTGCTACTACCCGAATGGATAGACAACTTGGATGAATGAGCTTCATCTAAAATTTGATTTCTAAGCTCATGGTCCTTTGGTACCACAAGTTGGTCCTCAAACCATAGCACACCTCTTTCATCTAACCTAAAATGCTTGGTTTCTTGTTCTTTCATCTTTCTCTTGATGTGAAATACAACTATATCTGTCTTCTGCAGTTCTATGATTTTGCTTTCAAGTGAACAACTAACAGTGATATTGTGCAGCACAACAGGATGTAACAAATTAAATCCATCTTCCAATAAGGCTTCCACAGTGTTGCAATGAGATTTCTGACTAAGTGCATCTGCTACAACATTGGCTTTTCCTATATGGTAGTGCACTTCCAAATTGTAGTCCTTGATCAGCTCTAACCATCTTCGCTGCTTCATGTTCAGCTCAGGTTGAGTGAAGATATATTTGAGGCTTTTGTGGTCAGTATATATGTGACATATGTTTCCCAACAAATAATGTCTCTATATCTTCAATGCATGAACAAATGCTGCAAGCTCTAAATCGTGCATAGGGTAATTGACTTCATGCTTTCTCAACTATCGAGAAGCATAGGCAATAACTCTTCCTTCTTGCATGATCACACACCCCAAACCTATGCCTGATGCATCACAGAACACATCGAAAGGCTTTTCAATGTCTGGTTGTGCTAGCACAGGAGCTGTAGTTAATAAGGTCCTAAGGGTGTGAAAAGCTGCTTCACACTCTGTCGTCCAACTAAACTTTTCATCCTTCTGAAGTAGTCTGGTCTTGGGCTTAGCTATCCTAGAGAAATCAGGAATGAAATGACGATAGTAACCTGCTAACCCTAGAAAACTCTGAACTTCATGAACCAAAGTCAGGGCCTTTTAATCCATGACCTCTTGTACTTTAGATGGGTATATAGATATTCCATCTCTAGATAAGATGTGACCCAAGAAAGGTATTTTGCTCAACCAAAATTCACACTTACTAAACTTGGCATATAACTTATGTTCCCTCAATATAGACAAAATAATTATCAGATGCTCTGCATGATCTGCCTCATTCTCCAAATAAATTAAAATATCATCGATAAACACAACCACAAACTTGTCAAGCTCGAGCATGAATACCAAATTCATCAAGTACAAGAAGTAGGTAGGAGCATTCATCAATCCAAAAGACATGACTAAATAATCATATAAGCCATACCTAGTGGAGAAAGTTGTTTTAGGTATATCCTCCAGCCTGATCTTAATCTGATGATAGCCTGACCTCAAGTCAATCTTGGAGAATACCTTTGCTTTTGCCAACTGATCGAACAAGATATCGATACGAGGCAAAGGATACTTGTTCTTAATAGTCACATCATTAAGTGGCCTATAATCCACACATATTCTCAAAGACTTGTCCTTCTTCTTTACAAACAAAGCTGGACATCCCCATGGAGACGAACTAGATTGAATGAGACCTTTGTCCAACAGTTCTTGTAACTGAATTTTAAGTTTAGCTAACTCATTTGGTGGCATTCTATAGGGTCTTCTTGAGATAGGTGCCATACCTAGCACTAACTCAATCTTAAATTCCACATCCCTATCAGGCGGTAAACCTCGTAACTCATCTAGAAATACATCAGGAAACTCACAAACCACTAGAATATCACAAAGGGTAGTGGCTTGGATAGCGCAAGACAAGTTTTGGAGATCGAAACTTGGGGGAAGTGGTACTAGAAAAGCATTACCTCCCTTTGGTTCTCTCAACATAATTGTCCGAGTGCTAGTGTCAATGAGAACACCATGGTCACTCATCCAACTCATGCCTAAGATCACATTATAGCTAATCTGGGCAATACTATTAGATCCATCGTATACTCCCTCTTTTGTATAGAGATGAGCATACTTCTGACTATCTTATTTGTAGAGATAGTAGCCCTAACCAAACTTATACTATAACCACCCTTGTTTACCTCAATTACTTTTTGATCATACTTAGATGCAAATGCTTGGCTCATAAATGATTGAGAAGCTCCAGAATCAAATAAAATAATGGTGGGATGTTTGTTAACAAGAAACATACCAGCTGTGACAACCTCTCCTATAGGAACTTCTTCAACATTGGTGTAATGCACGTATCTAGGACGCGCTTTAGGATTTGCCTGCCTCTGATTCCCTAGCTTTGATTGCTGTTCTTCTTAGGATGGGGGCACTTTTTGGACCAATGGCCCAACTAATTACAGTTGAAGCATGGCTAATTGCTCCTAGGTCCTGCTACGCTTCCTTGCCCTCTATTCCTCTTAGGTAAGGCAATGGTGAACGCCTTACGAAACACCTTCTAAGGTTGGTTGGCCTAGGTTTTTGGTGGTCGAAACTGTGGCCTAGCCACCACTGGAGCTCTAGACTGAGATGACCCTGAGGCGCCTACCTTAGCTGCCCTCTTGCGGCCCTTTGCTACTGCATGTAGATTGTTCTGGTTCTCTTGAGTCAAGGCATCACTGATGAACTCATTGTATGTGGTGCACCTTGAGTTGGCCATGGTTTTCATTAGCTTAGTGCTAAGGCCTCTCTTGAAGCTTTCAATCTTCTTTTCTTCTGTATCGATGAAACCTAGGGCATAACGGGACAAATTATTGAAAGCATGCATGTACTCAGTAAGGGTCTTGGTCCCTTGTGTGAGTCGCATGAACTCGGCTGCTTTCATGCGCATTAGCCCCGGGGGAATGTGATGTCCCCTAAAGGCTAACTTAAATTGCTCCCATGTGACCTGTGCATTGGTAGGTAAAGAGGACAGGAAATGGGTCCACCATATCCTAGCCAGTCCCTGCAGCTGATGGGACGTATATTCTGCCTTCTGATGTTCTGTAACCCTCAATAGACGGAACTTTTTCTCAATTGTATTAAGCCATTCATCTGCCTGAAGCGGTTCTTCGGCCACCTTAAAGATAGGAGGCTTGGTGTCCAGGAAATCCTTGAAAGAGCTGTATTGATTTGGCTCAGGCCCCTGTTGTTGCTGATGGGCGCGAGCCATGTTCTGCGCAATGAGGCATAGAGTTTCTTCCATAGTTCTCTGACTACCCAAGAATTGTGCAAAGAATTCATTCATAGACGGTGGTGGCGGTGGTAAGTCACCGTCGTTGCCCTCTTGGTTGTTGCCTGCTCCAGCACGAGTGCGAGTCATCTGCAAAGTTGCAACAATAAGTGATTATTGGATGATGTCAGGAGATCACAGATGAATTGTATAATCATGCCAAAGTGAAATTACTGGAGAGAATCTTAAATTCATATAATAAAACAAAGGCATAATAATTCATTCTCGTAACATGACATCACCAATTTGTTCACTTATTGGGCTCGCAGCGCGTTAACATACAAGTCATAATCACCAGTAAAATGAAACTGGAATTTCATTAAAGTTCAACCCATCATGAAACAACATGTAGAGTGCTAATATTACATGGAAGTCAAATCACAAATACCAAACTTCAAGCTTCAAGTCCATTACATAAATAGCAGGGATACATCTAGTGCTTTAACTAGTCACTAGGCGATTCTAATCTTCAGCATGCTTGCTGTCGAGGTCAGAGATAGGATCGTCCTCATCCTCTAGCTCCACTTCTTCTTCCTCCTAGACGTCATCTTCAACTAACATCTCTGGATCTTCTTCTTCCTCATCAAGGACCGGGTGCAGTTGGTTGTTCTGAAAATGCACCTCATGCTGAAGATCAACCACCATGTTCTGTGTCTGTGCAAGCTGCTAGCGCAAGTCCCTCTTGACACGATCCTGCTATACGCTCAAGGCATGGGTCCTGTCTCGTTCTGCTTCTACCATAGCTGCACGGTTGTTTGCTAGGATCCGTTGGCACGTAGCTGTGAACACCTCGGCATGAGCGGCCTCCAGGTACTCCTGCAGTCCTACTAACATTGCTTAATCATCCGCTCTTGACTCTTGGGCGGCAGCTCTCCGCTGATCAACTTGCTCCATTTTGGTGTGGAGATTTCCCAAAGTTACATAAGCTTAATTAGTTTCCCATCGAGCCTCACTTGTTGCCTTTTTGTGTTTGCGCACACGCTTCTTTAGCTTACGCTGTGAGCTTTGGCTCTCATGAACTTATCCATGCAAGTGGTATAGGACTCCTGCTAGAAGTCCCTTGTGTCTTGATGAGTGTAGAACATCTTCATTACTGCAAACATGGCGCTCATAGCGGGACTAGAACTGTCTGCCCGCTTATCCCGATCTCAGATCAATGCATTGCTGTTGTGCTATGCCCATACTGTTATGGATGGATCCACCAGAGGAAAAGTACCAGCGACACTGTCGGTAAGCTCATCCCCATGCTGCTGACAAATCTGACTCAGTACCTCAAAGGCTACTACTTGGGCAGCCTCCCAAGGAGTTCTTCCTTTAGATTCTGCCTTCCATTCCTGCCAGAAGGGTGCTTGGGTATGAGCTAGTATGGTCAGCTATACTTCATACCATGGTTGTACCTCCAGGTATACTTCATTCCAGTAATAGAGGGGTGGTTCGTAATACCCCGTATAATGCAAGACTCTCCAAAGTAGGGCATGAGTTCCAAACATCAACAGGAAATTCTTACTTCCAGCCGGTGCTGCCATCTATACCAACAACATGTGCAACCCTCATGAGACAAAGTCATAATGGATAAGAGTTACATAACCGAGTAAGAGATTTATAAGGGGAGGAACAATGCAAGTATGTAAAAATGATGATTTATCATAATGCATGCACGTTCCGTACGTCCTTACAAACTTAGGAAAATTTATTTCTAAGGACATACACGGTGGCATACATACGTTCTCTCATATATAGCGTAGCTAGTCGGGCTACATGTTTCGCTGTTAGTGTACCTGCACAAGAATTTCATTTCAGCCCAACCCCACAATTATATATGCAGAATGTAAATCTGGGCTCTAGGTTGCAATCTAAATACTTTCATATATATATACCCATATATATATATACTTTTGTATCAAAGCTACCCGAAAGTAAATACGTCCTATATATACATATAAATATGCATACACAGTCGTATCAAAGCTAACCCACAATTAAATACCTCCGCATATATATGAGACATATATATACTTTAGTATCAAAGCTAACTCTCCCCATAGATCGCACGCTCACAACTTACGGTCATGCCACTGTGGTGATGATTGGCATCTTACCTTGGGCGTAGAGACATTTGATCCCTACATTACCACTCAAGTGAATGACATCCATACAATAGCACGCCGTATGGATGACGAAAATGAAAACCCCCAAGTTAGTACTTAATTAGCCACCTAAAGTCCTTAATTGGGCATAAAGAAGTGATCACTGGCACACTTTAGATTAAAACTCTAAGTTTCAAACACCTATTTATATAGCTATTAGTTGCTAGAAATGGGGTTTGGAAAACAAAACCTTTGTTTTCAATACTCATGTGGCAATTAATGTTGAACCTTGCTCTGATGCCAGCTGTCGTAGAACCGACCAATTTATAAGAGCACAAGTACAATGACAGCCCTTAAGTGGTCACACTATCATACTTGAGCCTATATAAATTCGGTAGTCCGTTGAGTACCACAAAGGGTCTCGATTAACCATCAACATACAACCAAGATCATACATGATTCAACATACATGTCACATGTTACATAAAGTTCACAAATACAGTTCATTCATTAGAGTACGAATTAAGGTTATTACAAACCAAGTTTGGTAAATAGTAGCGGAAGCAAAATAAAGTTTGAAGCTAACTTTTTGCCATCATAGTTCAGATACAGTGCCAACTCATGATCACACTGCCACAAAAGCATGTAAGAAGGATTACAAAAGCATGTAAGAAGGATTAATAATAGATGCCTACCCAGGGCTCACTCCTCATCCACGACGGGACAGAAGCAGTTATTGCAATAGCCGTGATAAACTATACCATCTGCAATAATCAGAATAAAACCCTGAGTACGAGAAGGTACTCATCTAGACATACCCATCATAAACCAAAAACAAAGCGACTCTAAGGATTATGCAAGGCTTTATAAGTGGAGGTAGCTTGACAACATTTTGCATAAAAAACGACTAATTCTGTTGTACAATTATACTTTGGTCACCAAGTTAATTATAGCTATTCATCTTTAGATTAGCAACTAACCTATATCAAACATGTGGTATATCATTTAATAGCATACAATAGTAACCATAGCCGGTGTAGTAATTCCATGTTCATCCAAACCATCACATTTCATAACACAATTACTACGATGTTAGGGCTAGCTGAGTTTCTCACTATCCAGGAGAGATGACGATTCGAATTGATTTCAACTAGCTAGGAATTTATTACTAACACAAACCTAGGCAGACCAGATCAATGGTCACCTTCGGTCACCTTTGGTATAACTCAGGTACACATTTCGCGGGTTCGCCCAGCGCCGCACAATCAGGGACAACCAACTGCCAGGATCATCAGGACTACCCTGCCCTTGGGCTCATGGCTGGCTCCCCGCACATCCTTACTACCATCAAGAGTGTGCACTCTAACAGGGCAGAGGCCAGTCTAAGTTGAGCTACTCGGCTTCGTGGTCGCAACAAGTTATCTGGCCAGCTAAGTGATGCGTTCAATCTTGTCAGAAGTGCCAACAACGGTACGGTTCTTAATCGGCACAGATGAAATCACATGAGTCAACCTACACATAGACTCCGCCCGGCCTCCATTTACATAACCCTATGGTTCTTTTCCATGATAGCAAATATAGCCAACCGTGTTTTGGTATCCCCTATATCTCGCAGGTGACAGGAAATCACCCGACTTCTACCTTTCTAAGCATGGCTAAGCATATATTCGATCCTGGACCTACACAAGGTTAAAGGTATATGTAACTGGACAAGGTAGTTCTATGCATTAAGTGTTTCCAATCAACTCTTATAACCTAATGCATCAAACATAAGGGACTCAAGTAATATTTTGTAAAACAAGGGAGACTTAGAATGCTCCGGGCTTGCCTTTGAGGAAAGAGGTTGGCCGGTGATCTGGGCACTCAGGAAGATCTTTGAGATTCTGCTCCTCTTCTTCTAGAGCTATGGCCTGAGGCATCTCTTGTTAATCCTCTTCCTCTTCTTCATCGAACTCCAACAGAGTTATCTCTTTGGATGATCCTATATGCATGAGCATGAAATAAGATATCACGAATACATATACGATGACATGTATAATATGATATTACGTGATGAATGCATCCTCATAAGTGTTTTCAATAGCATGGTATTAAAGTAATAACAAGTGCATCTTATTCTACTGAGTAGGTGCCTATCTCTTCTCTAATAACTAAACAAACACTTATGTAAATCATTTTTCTGGATCACACTTCGACAGTCACTTGTTTTGACCATAACTGGAGTTATATACATCAAAATAATATGATTATGGACATTCTGGAAATCTTATGAAATTATCTACAACTTTCTTTTAATACTCTTAAAGTGATTCAGCAGTTATCTAGGTCAAACAATTCAATTATTCAATTCTATCTAGAGAGCAAGCATTTCTGACAGCATAGTTCTAAGAGCCATAATTCTTAAACCATAAGGCCTATAACTATGAAAATTTAATACAAGGTAGATAAGCAAGTTATCTACAACTTTGTTATTAATAAGTTTTATGGAAAAGAACATTATCACCATAAAATTATCAACTCAACTGAAACTATATATGAAGCCATCTAGTTGAATTATAAAGCAATAATTAACTAGTTGCATACAACCAATTGCTTTTAAGTCTAACTAATAACATCAACAGATCATATGCAACTCAAGCACCATAGAAAACATTATGGTCAAACATAACTAACTTATTTATATCCATTTATTATTTTCCTTAATTAATAGGGTGATTTAAAGGATAAATAATTCTAGGGCTCAATAAATTCTGATAACATTACAGTAGCCTACAATGACCTTATTAGTCTACTGTACAAATTTCACGTCATTTGGATTAGTATAACTACCTCTACAAAAATGACAAGTTACATAGGCTGATTTTAGCAAAAATAGTTAGCACAGTGAAAATTATCAAACAACAGATTTAATATTTTTCTTACATTCCTCCAAACATAAGAACACTGTGTAAAAATCTGCATGATCATATGTTATATATTTTTATCTCAATTAATTTCACTAGAAACTAGCAATTAATTAGGATTAAATATGAAGACCACATTAAAATTATGTTTACTGTAGGTTTAAAATTTTTCCTAGCTAGAGCATGTCAACACAAGATCAGCAAAATTGGAATCACAATTTTTTCACTTTCCTAGCTCAAGTTGTACCTTTTACAAGATTACACACATTCAAAAAGCACTTATCTAGCTACATTTTATTCACCTTAAAGAATACCAGAAACAATGCATTTAATATTTTTATAAAATACTACACTTCATGAAGAATCCAACAAAATTTGGTTCACCAAAATTGGACACTCCTAGCTCTAGATATGAATTTTTGAAACAAGCACTCAAATCTATGAAAACAATTCAGAAAATCAACTAATACTCAGACTGATAGATGGGGCCCGCTAGTCAGTGGGACCTAGACATCAGTGACGCGAGAACAGAGGAGATGCTTTGACCAGCGATATCTCACCGGTGGTAAGATCTCCGGCGATGACGACAACACCTACGTGCTCGACTCATCAAGCCGCGTCGATAGGTGTGCTCGGCAAGCCCGAAAGCTCACCGGAAGTAGCTCGCCGGCGGCAATGGCGGACGACGGTGGTCACGTGGCGGTATGCCGGCGTCCTTTGGCCACCATATGCTTTAGTGAGGTGCTCTACAGCTATGTGGTAACCTATCAGAGCTAACCTAGGTGGTAAGGGTTCCGGTGATGTGACGGTGAGCTCTGACCACGTGCATGCCCCCGCGGTGGCACACGGAGCACGGCGGTGCTCACGACATTCCAACAAGATGGTGGCGAGGGGCGGGTCTCCGTCATGCTAGACGGTGGTGGCCGCGGCGGAGTGAAATGCCGCACTACCTGGACTCAATAGGTGGTGCTTGTGACTCGAGGAGGTGGATGTGATTGCATAGCAGCTATGGCCTAGATGAATCGACAGGTGGAGCTACGTCAGCGGCGAGCGGCTACGGCGGAGCTACGGTGGTGCTTGGTGGTGCTCGGTGCAGCACTGCTATGAGGCGGAGCGAGGAGGAGAGGTGAATGCGTGTGAGTGGAGTGAACGGTGGGTGCGGGGCATTTATGCGCGCGACCATGCCAGACCGGTTGGGCCAACGCTGGCGTACGGCCACCATTGGTAGGTGTCCTATGGCCTGTCGACGTACGGTGGGTGTAGGTGTCCTATGGCCGGTCGGCCACTGCTGGGCGCATGGGCGTGGTTTTAGGCGCCACAATTGATGACTGATAGCGTGACTTGGTGATCTAATAACTCCTAACCCGTTGTAAATTAGCAAAAACTTCCTTAATGAAAGTTCTAGAGCTACATGAGATATCCAACTTGCTTTAAGAACCATCATCTAATTCTCACTGGTTAATAAACTACATTGCTCTAAAGTGAGGTACATCAAAACTATAAAACAGCCCTAAGAAAAATTTTGCAAGTCCAAAACAACATTTTATTGATACTTGTGAGCTATTTTGAGCATGCTATGCACCGAATTGGACCTTAACCCAAAAATAAAAGTTGTTGCTCTAATTAAGTACTACAACTTTGCTTAAGGGTGCACTGCCATGCAAACATTCTATGCTATAGTTCAACTTAGGTCAAACATACAACTTGAAAACGAAAGCCTACTCTATAACCATGACTTAGAGGCCAAATGGGTCCAATTCATGAATACCAAAGTTGTTCCGTATGACATTCTAAAAATGTTTAAGGTACTCCTAAGGTCGAACAAACATTTTATGCATTGGTCACATGTAAATCCTATCATATGCATGTATATAAACCAATATTTCATGTGACAAAGTATAAGAATGAGATGAAATTTCATATGCTCATGTTCATGAATGCTTGGATGATGCTTGTGCTCATGAAATGCAGGTGTCAAATGCAATACTTAACACAGAGGTGTTACATTCGCCACCACGTAACGCCGCCGTTGCTGCACCATTTTCCAATCGATCGTGCCTATAGCTCTGCCTTGTTCCGCGCTTGAATCTCCACCCCTTTGCCAAGCATTTCGAGCCTAGGTAGGGGAGTATTTTGCTATTTCCACCATCGGTGATCTCGCCGGAGCGCTACCGAGCTCCATGCTCATTGTGGCCAATGCCAGCATGAGCCTTCTCATTCTTTCTCTCTCTCTTGTCTTGTCACCTCTGTAACTCATGGGAAGTCATGCCGATGACCATTTAGATGCTACCGCTCTAACGGCGTCGGAACACGGCTACACACCGCCGTGCCATCGCCGCCGCGTGGCCATGCACGTGAGCAGAGCTCACCGCTGCCTCACCGGAACCCTAACCACCTTAGATTGCTTCGTTAGGATTTCGTGAAGCCGTAGCGCACCTCACAGGAGCACGTGATGGCCGGAGAACACTAGCGTACCGCGACGCTACCTCCACCGTCCACCATTGCCGCTGGTGAACTGTCTCCGGTGTACCCTAGATCGCATATTCGCCACCAACCGATGCAGCATGTTGTGGGGAACACGTTGGTGTCACCGTCGTCACCGGTGATCTCACCGCCGGCGAGATAAGGCTCGCTGGAGCACCTCCCCTGCTCTAGTATCGCTGACGCGTGGGTCCTACTTACCAGCGGGCCCCATCTGTCAGTCTATGTATTCTTTGATTTCTTATTTGTTTTCACAGATTTGAATGCATGTTTCAAAAATTCATAAGTAGAGTTGTAGATGTCCATTTTGGGTGAACCAAATTTGGGATGTTTTTCTGGGAGAATTAAATGGAGCTAGATAAGTGCTTTTAAATTGTTTTCAATCTTGTAAAATGCATAACTTGAACTAGGAAAGTGATAAAATTGTGATTCCAATTTTACTGATCTTGTGTTGAGTTGCTCTAGTTAGGAAAAATGTTGAACTTGTAGTAAACTTGATTGGAGTAGGGTCTTTCTTTTTATCTTTTAATAAATGTTGTTTTCTAAGGAAATTCATAAGGATAAAAATAAGTAACATATTGCCATGCAAATTTTTGTACAGTGTCAATGGGTTTTAGGGAAGCTAAAAAAATATGAGATCTGTTGTTTGACATTTTTCAATAGGGTTAACTATTTTTGCTAAAATAAGCCTATGCAACTTGTCATTTTTGTAGAGATGGCTATATTTATTCTAATAGCATGAAATTTGTACAGTATACTTTTGGGGTCATATGTAGGCTACTGTAATTTTCTCTGAATTTATTTTACACTTTTGATATATTTTCCTTATTTCCCCTTAGTGTCCAAATAAATTAATAAAGGCATTTAAATAATTTATTTGGGCTTGACTATCATATTTTCTAGAGTGTGTATGATGCCTATGAACTATTGGTACCATTGGTTGTGCCCAATTTGGATTGCTTGTATGCAGTGAAATATTATTGCTCTAAAATTCAATTATAAAAGTTGTTTTGGACAGATTCTGTTGCTAGGTGTTTTGCATAGGCAAAATGGAGTTTGCTGTAAAAATGGTTAGTAGCAAAGTTGTAGGTAATTTCTTTATCTAGCTTGTGTAAAAATTTCAGGGTAATAGGCCAAATGGTTGGAGAGTTATAACTGTTAGAAGTCGGTCTCCCGAAATACTTACTCTCTGGAATTTCTGGATAGACCTAGGAAGTTTACCTGTTTTAACTAGGATTGTGGTTGAATCAGATTTTGGTGATTAAATGAAAGTTGTAGACAATTTTATAAGCTTTCTAGAAAGTCTAAAATCATAGGATTTGGTTGAGGAGAACTCTAGTTATGATCTAAATTTATAGCTGCTGTGTTGTGGTCCAGAAATGGACTTAATGTGGATTCTTGTAATTTCTAGAGAAGAGATATGCACCTACTCAGTAAATAAGAATTTAACTTTGTTATCATACTAATGACCTAATATGATAGTCATCATTTAACCATGCACATTATCATGTCATGTCATCCATGACCCTTCTTATGCATTCATGATTCTCACTTTTTGCATGTGCATGCAATAGGTGAGATGGAAGAAATCACCGTGTTGGAGTATGAGCCTGATCCCTAGGAAGAGCATCAGGAAGTGTAGCAACTGGAGGCCCTAGGAGAAGGCATGCCCGATGGTGAACAGTTGCCCGAGTGCCCAGATCAGCAGCCCTCAACCTTTGTGAAAGGCAATCCCCGGAGTATTCTAAGCCTCCTATGTTTTCAAACTATCAACTTAACTCCTTTTATGTTGATGCATTAAGTACTAGGAGTTGATTGGAACCACTTGCTGCATATATATTCCTTGTCTATATTATATATATATATATATATATATATCTTGAATCCTATGTAGGTCCAGGATCGAATATATGCTTAGCCATGCTTAGTCGGTAGAAGTCAGGTGATTACCTATCACCTGCATGATATAGGCTGATAACTAATCATGGTTGGCTATATGTGCTAGTGTGGAATATAACCATGTGTCAAGGAATAAAGGAGACCGGGTGGGATCGTGATAGAGAAGCAACAAGGCATGGAGGTCTTGGGTGCCTATCTATCCCCATTTGTGTCGATTAAGGACCGATTCGCTGTACGTCCTCATGTCATATTGAACGCATGCCTAGCACTTAGTTGGCCGAATCTAGTGATACGACCGCGAAGCTGAGTAGCTCAATTCAGGACGGGCCCCGATAAGTGAAAGTGCGCACACTAGAGGCAGTAAGGATGTGTGGAGAGCCAATGGCGTGAGTCCAAGGGCGGGACCGGGTCCCAATCTTCCTGATAGATTGGTAGAATCTCTAAGGGTGCGGCGCTGATTGGACCCACGAGTTAGTCCTGAATTGTACCAAAGGTGACCTAAGGCTTCCTTCGTGGGGTGTGCCTCGGTTTGTGTTAGGAATAAATTCCCCAGCTAGGTAGGAATTGATTCGAATCGCCGTCTCTCCCAGATAGTGAGAACTTGACTGAGCAGCGACAACGTAGAGTAACTTAATGGAAACTTGATGGTTATGAAGATGCTCAAATTATTCTTATAACCGAATATGGTTACTAATGCTTGTTAGCTTAATCAAGTGATTGCTCTAGTACAAGTGCTAATCTAGAGATGCTTAATTAAATAGGTATTCAAATTGATGCTAGAGGTACTAAATCTCCAAGTTATATTACTTAAGCTTTTATGAAAAATATTGTCTAGCTAACTCCACCTTTAAAGCCTTGCATACTCCTTGGTGTCTTATTATTTTGGTTTATGACGGGTAAGTCTAGCTGAGTACATTCTTGTACTCAGGGTTTATTCCCATTTGTTGTAGATGACGTGATGTACCATGGTTACTGCAAGCATTGCATAACTCCTATAGTTGATGGAGAGTAAGACCAAGGTCATGGTCATTCTATATCATCTCATCTCTGTGCTTTTGTTGGAGATAATCCTAAACTAGCTATGTATTTGAACTATTGTGATGTTGTTTCAAAACTATGTTGCTTCCGCTACTTCTAAATTTGGGTTGTAATAACTTCGTTGAAACTCTGATGTACGAGAACTATTGGTGAACCTGTTGTAACATGTGGCTGGTTGTGTTGAATCATGTACGATCTTGGTTTGTACATTGGTTGTTTGAGATCCTTCATGATTTCATCGGACTACCGGGTTTATATGGGTTCAAGTATGACGGTTAGATTGCTTCTGTGATTGCTATTGTACTTGTGCTCTTATAAATTGGATGGTTCTGTTATAGATTTGTACCACGTATTTGTACCAAAGCTCCGATCACCTCCTTGACAATCACTCATCACTCACACATGGGCACATATCAACCATGTGTTCACACAAAACAAGAAGACATCATAACCATTGATCCAACATCAATGGAAATCCAATGACCAATATGGAGACACCTTGTTACGACCATGGGACCACATCTCTATTATTCATCACCACCAAATCAACCCACATGGCCTAGAGAAACATTAATATTCACAATAGTGGAGGAGGCCCAATAAGTTATGAGGGAGGGTTCGGTTAGCCACCTCTAGGTCACCTGACCTCCTTGGTAAGCTCTACCACCTCTCCTTCGGTCAACATTAAAAAAAGCACATTTGGGATGATCTCCACAGTGGGTTGAAGGTCAGTTTGATCTGATGGATGAGATTACAAGCATTTGGATCCATGGGCCCACCTCTAATTAGTATAAATAGGAGGGGGGTACCCCCTCACTTCCAAGACACACAAGAAGAAGAGAACACAAGCTCCAATACATTCTTAGTAGTAGTAAGATAGTTTAGTGTGGGAGTTAGAGTGACTCGAGCTAGTCTTGGGTTTTCTAACTTTGTCTTCAAGGAAGTTTGGTATAGCTCTTGTATCCTTTCCTCTTTGTAAGGCTGAGAGTTATCTTATATTTATATCTTCTCTACTTTTCCTTAGGGCTTTACTTTAGTGCAACATACCTTGCTGTGTTGTTTTGGTTATTAGCATAGTCATAGTCGTATGCTAGTTAGAATAGTGTAGTATACTTTTCCACCTGATCACTGCTCTTAATCTAGTTCTCTAATTGATATGTGTGGCCAAAATTAGAGTAGAAAGATGTGGTGTAGACGTGGTGTCTAGACCATACGCTTACCTTTGTTTGTGGCTTGCCCCATGCTTTGTGTTGTGGTAGTCAGTAGGTTGTGATAGCCCTGTCTGATCTATGTATTCCACCATGTTTATGCAAGTTATTAGAACATAGGTCCACCCTTGTTGGGAGGCTTAGCACCCTTCCCACCCCTTTCTGTTGGTAAGTGGCCTAGAAAACATGTGTGCAATTGTGTATGCTTCTATTCTTGCTAGATATAACCTGTCTAGCTAAGTTAGAACCGCATATGTAGTGTCCAATGTAACAGCATAGCCCTCACTACACTAGGGAGGGTCCGAGCGTTCCTGTACAACTACTTTGACCCCCTAGGACGCCGTTAAGGCGTGTTGTATTAAACTTTTTCTCTACCTTAATACAAAGACGCGCAACCTTTTACGTGATCGAGAAAAAAAGAAAAACCTTGTGCTCACTCGTTGCTCTCCCAAGCTAGCTATATGTTACTTATATCTTTGTTATTTGATTTATCCTTCACTTATGTGTTACACTACCTATCTTTTATTATTTACCCCCACTATACTTCGGTATATTAATTGTGAAATAACTAAGGTACCACATTTATCAATACTCTTAGCCATCAATTTCCTTGGGGATAAAACAAATAATGATACCTTGGAATACTCCCCAAGCACTTGAGTGGGAGTGAGATCCTTCAAGCCTCCCTTCAAAATGACAGTGATAATGATCTTGAACTTAGGGGGTAAGCACCACACAAGAATTTGTGGGAGAAGTCCTCATCATCCACCTTGAAGCCCAAAGCCCTCAACTCGTTGACAATGAAATTAGGGCGGTGGAACATATCTGGCACACTGTCTGCATCCATCACCTTGAACTTGGCATACTTTTCTTTGAAGATGTACAATTTGGCATCCTTGGTGGTGGAGGATTCATGACTCATGGTAAAAGTGTGCAACCTATATAAAGTATAAAATTGGTATATCATTCGTGCTAACAGTCAAGAGCAATAAAGCATCTTGGATGTCTTCAAGGTTAGTGGATCTTTGTGGTTGAGGATGGATGGTTTAGATGGGAACTTGATGGTGTTTTAATCTAGTAATTTGGTCCTAAGGCTTAATGTCAATTACGATGTGAATGCGACCTTTATGGAGCATTCTATGAATGAAGTGTCTTGCTACCATGAACATCTAGTGAAAACTCAATGGTCTCAAGGAGCAGACCTTGCTCACATTGGCATCAAAGGTGACGCACTAGAGGCACGATAAATGTGTGTTGAGGGGAAAGCCTTTTGCTTCTTAGGAGAGAAAATGTGGTGAAGGGTAGGCTGGTGGGGACCATGTAGCATGTGACATGTGACTCATTCTTATAACTTTATGATTGGTGTGACGTGACTCAGAAAGTTGTCTTTCTATCTAGAAGAATACAATATGAAAACAACTGGCTACCAATTTATATATGCCCCCTTATTTCTACTTTATTGCATAGATGCAAAGATTGATGCCTCTCTCACATCCCTAATATAAATGGTTAACTTGGATTGCTAGAAGGGGAATCCTTACCATCTTCTATTTTATAAAATAATCCTTATTACATCCCTTAGATATTTTGGCTACTTTTTGGATCTAATTAAATATCAAATTATAGCAAGTAATCATTAATTCCCTTGTCCTTATGGAATCCAACGCATCGGATCTGCACTCCTAGAACTCATCATAGAGGCATCCTGATTCTTAGTTGAAATCTGAGCAATCTTGCTCTCATATATCGGCACACCCATTTGGTAAGTTCCAATTTCATTACTTTTCATGTATTAATGATAATATTTGTTATTTATAATATCATCCGGTGGGAGGGCTGTACACAATGGATCTGGGTACTTGAATAGCCATTTGAGCAATGGATTTGGGGATCTAGGTTGTTGGCAACAATGGATATTGCACTTGTCTAGTCGATGCCAACGCTCGCCACATGGTTGTTGCAGCTTTGCTGAAGGCACACCAAAGTTTAGGCAATGAACCGAAAGCATGTCGAAGGTGTGGTGCGGTGTGGCAAAAGTCAGGAGTGAACCAAACAGGTCATAGGCAGTGAACTCTACAGTGGGAGGAGTGCTAGAGATGTAGCACGCAGGAAGATGTGCCCTTTCCTTATGATTGCCTAGTGAGACCAACGGTATCTTGCTTTTGCATGCATTGTACACCTCATGTATTGTTGTGAGGTCAGAATGTCTCAGATTCAAAATGGTATCATCACAATTTCTGAAGTCAAAGAGACCCACTAAATTAAATTATTAGGTGTGCAAAGGCCCCTTGTTTTTATTGTGGGTATTTCATATTATTTCAAAGGAATTGCTTCTTTTATTTACAAAAGCTCTAATATTTGTGCGCATTGTTGTTTCTTGTTTAATTAGAAATAAATCATCCACTAAATAAGCATCTCATAATTGACAAGTTACTCTCATTAGTTTATTTTTAATTCGTTTGTCCTTGTTGCCAATGTTCTTATTTACAAATTCTTCTGTCGATTATTATGATAGCATTGGTCCTTGGAGTCAAGTAGTTGATACTCATTAAAATCATAAAAATAATAGTTATCGTAATCAATGGTGTCTATGACAGTTTAGATGCAACTATATGATCAAAGAATGTATATATTCAGAAAATAATTGTACACTCTTTGCCTCTTTAAAGTACCTATCCTTGGAAAAACTATTTGATATTGAGTTATGTTTTTTATATCCATCATTATTAATGTTGTTTATTTTAAGCTAGCTAGCTATTGAGTTAAACTACAATTGATGTTTGAATAAAAATTGTTTTTCTCTCTTTGCTATTGTGTAGTCCAGGCTTGTTTGTCCTTGTAAAAGCAGTACTTATGCATGTTTCATATATAGTTATTAAATGTATATGTTCTGTCATATTACAAGTCGCTTTGGTGACAAAGAAATGTCATGTTTCTATATCAAAAAGACCTACAAAATGTAACTATGCAAATTGAAGTATATTTTGAGAAAATCCATGACATATACTTTTTATTGTTGGAATAGAAGTTTCTTGTACTATTTCCTCATTTAGATTCTTTATTTTTATTCTATTATATCATTTTATTTTACTTTTATAGTGAAGGTTAATAAGCTGCTAAAAACAAAGAGGAATGAAGATTCGAAGAGGTTGGGGAAGGAATTTCATGGCAAAGTTTAGTTGTGGAGGTTAGTAGCTTTCTGCTGCAAGAATACCTATCTATGTGGCTAAGCCTTCTTTAAATCTTTCCTATCTTGTGGAATCATGTACCTAATGTTTCTATTTGAGTGGAGCGTAACATTCTGTTCTGATACATTAATGTATATACTCTTATTAGTGTTCTCCATAGTGTTGTATTATGTATACTATTCCATCAGCCTATGCTTCTTTACGGATTAGAATCTTATAAGACCTACAACTAACTATAATATCTCTATCCACATGTTAACATAGCAGCTATATACTCTGCAATCTTTTTTAGCTCATAATACATTTACCAATTAATATATATGTTTTTATCCATTTTCATAATGTTCCAATTGTGTTGCACTTTGATGTGTCTACTTGCAACCTTAGCTTAAGCTATATTAGCTCTAGTTGGAGCTTATATGTCATGACATCATGAATTTAGATTTTGGCTTTGAAATCTTGATCTTATTAGTTGCCTCAGCTTTTTAACCGTATTTTTAGTTGAATATCTTATTCTTGTTGAGTCTTTTATCATAAGCTATCCTTTTGTATCTTAATAAAAAAATAGATGTCCTCAACCGTCATCTTAATTACTATGAATAAACAGTTGTT
Source organism: Miscanthus lutarioriparius (assembly GCA_904845875.1). Lineage (NCBI taxonomy): Eukaryota > Viridiplantae > Streptophyta > Magnoliopsida > Poales > Poaceae > Miscanthus > Miscanthus lutarioriparius. The sequence continues at coordinate 78,491,690 of CAJGYO010000003.1, read as the reverse complement.
TTGAAGCTCTAGGTGTTGAGTTTCCTCTGACAAAGAATTATGTGTGCATGTGTATATTTTTTGTAGAAATAGAATGCTTAGAATTGGAGTAAGTAGATATGTCATAACTTCTTAGTCATATATATAAATTTATTTAAAATAAAAATTTCTATAATTTATTATTATCATGGAGTATTAATAAAATCTAAAATAAATCAGTTGTGTCATTGTTATGTGATTCATTAATGAAATAATTTTCATAATTACTAAACTGTATAAATACATATTTATCGCCCATGCTGCTTGTATACTTGGTCCGCATGGTATCTCACAACACATATGCGTAATTTTAGCTAGTATTTTATTGCCTTCGTCCCAAAAGAAGTACAATTATAGGTTCAAATTGAGTCAAATTTCCTTAAGTGACTAAGTTTATAGAAACTATTATTAAAACTTATGACTGAATATGTATCCTATAAAAATATATTGCATGATTAATCTAATGATACTTATTTGGTATCATAAATATTAGAAACTATTTTGTATCTATCTAGTCAAACTTAAAATTGTTTGATTCCTCAAAACACGAGAATTACATTATTTTTTTGATAGAGTGAGTATATTAATATTGGTAGAATTAGGTATTTAGAAACATGTATTTTTAGAGTTACTTATTTGTTTATAATAGTAGATGTTGGTATTTAGAAGTAGATCTAAGAGGATATTTTAGTTTATTTTAATAATGAAACATCTAGGTACTTTGGATGTAGATTATATTTATTTCTCCCTCTGTCTTGAAATAATAGGTGCATTTTGATATGGAAAAGTCAAATAAAGATTTTGATTGTTAATACTTTTTTTTATATACTATCATTTACTAAAGAATCAATATCCTTTGTATATAATTTGAATAATTGTTTATCAAAATTTGTATAATTTAACTTTTCCCCATACGAAATATGATTATCATCTTGACATAGGTAGTATAATGGTAGATATGGGTAATCTAGATGCATATGTAGGTGATAAGTATTATACTTTCATAGTGTTGGAGATGGGTAATGTAGATTTAGTGCAGTTACTTAGGATTAACTTTTATAATGCCATATGTGGGAAATATAGATGCAGGCTTATAGGATTACTTTACATTATTTTTATAATGGTATACATGGGTAATTTAGATGTAGATTTAGGTGTTACTTCATATCTTTCATAATGGCAAATGTGAGTAATCTTCTAGAGAAGATGAATACATCTAATGGTTATTATTGTCATTGATGATTAGAGTCTAGCAAATGAGTGGTTGGATATTTATAGTTTTGTGAGATCCAGAATTATTTTTTGTAGCACATCTCTTGAGAGTTAGAGCCTCTGGTTAGTGCTACCTTCGATCAGAAAAAGTGCAATTTCGGGTTTGGATTGAGTCAAACTTCTTTAGATTTGACTAAGTTTATACAAAATATTATTAACATTTATAACTCCAAATAGGTATATAATAAAAATATATTTTCTGGTGAATCTAGTTGTCGGGGACCAATACTAGGGTACCCGAAGAGGAGCTAATAACCATCAACGTTGATTCATCCGAGCGGTCAAGAGCGCAACCACACCTCTTACTGGGCTCCGCCTCGTCCGACCACCGAGGCCATGGGCTCGGCCTCATCCGACCCCCGAGGGTTGGCTCCGCCTCGGTGGACACTGAGGTCGCGGGCTCCACCTACTCGACCCCAAGGGTTGGGCTCCGCCTCGTCCGAACCCTGAGGGTTGGCTCCGCCTCGCCCAACGTCTGAGGGCTGGCTCCCCTTCGGCTGACCCTCGAGGGTTGGCTCCGCCTCGGCCGACGTCTGAGGGCTAGTTCCACCTCGCTCGACATCTGAGGGCTGGCTCCGCCTCGCCTGACATCTGAGGGCTAGCTCCGCTTTGCCTGATCCCTCGGACACGGTTCCTAACGAAAGCTCACATCGCCGCCAACCACTACGGGCCAGAAGGTACGACCCAGGGTCAAACTTCTGGCATCGTGCAGGGAGCGGTCATGTCTCAACATGACCCATCCCCATGACATGTCATTCTAGGGGACTCACATCACCCACAGTGATGGACGCATGGTCACTATGTTGTCTACTCCCTATACGGCCGTTGATCAGCACGTTGGTTCACCGCGCCGCCCGGCTGGGCAGAGTGGGACATGATGACCCGTTGACAATGCTAGGGCATGGCCTTGGCAGCAGACAGGCGCTCGGCATGGAGCTATCCCTGTCGCCACCTGCCATGTTAGCGGGGCCCGCATAGAAGAAAAGAAAGGCCCGACAACCCTGAAGGACTTCATTTGCCTCTCAGTCTCCTTTTTTCTCCAATTGTAACCCGTGCTTTCCCTTGGCCTATAAAAGGGAAAGCAGGGCGTCCCATTAAGGGGCATCGCATATCGCACTGCATCACACCAAAACCACTACCATCGAACCTCGAACACATAGCTGAGCAGCAACCGAGCTCTTCGCACCCCTTGGATCTTTCCACTAGAGACTTGGGACCTGTCTCTCTCTCGCCCATTTGTAACCCCTACTACGAACTTTTTAGTGCTAGTAACACGAGCAGCAGCCGTGAGCTGGACGTAGGGACATTCTGCCCGAACCAGTATAAACCTTGTGTCTTCTTAGCACACCATCTGGACCAGACGCGCAATAATATAAATTTACTCGTTGGTGTTTACTCGAAACACCGATAGTTGGCGCGCTAGGTAGGGGCCTTTTGCGCGTCTCGAAATCAACACCAGGCCTCGGATGGCTAATTACAACGTCAGCTGGGTCCCGGGCACGCGCGTGCGCTTGGGGAACCTGGACTTCGTCGTCAGGACAGAGGGAGAGTTGGTGCGGCCTCCCGCTGCCACACAATCCCTCCTCTTCACTGGCCTCGACGTGATCGCCGAGGAGCCCGAGGAGCTACAGCTGCCTACACCTGAGGTCCGCACCCCTGGGAGCAACCAGCTCCTCAGCTTCGACTATGGAAGGCCGTGCACCACGGTTTCGGTGCATGAGCATCTCGGGTCCCATCGTGACACGCGCGACACCCTTGACACTCGTAGACACAACGCGCCCTCAGAACAATCCGATGAGGACGTACCAGTCCATCAGGCCCAACAAGGCGGTAGGCCGCGCACCATGGTTCCGGTGCATGAGCATCTTGGCCTCCACCGCGACGCCCGCGACACCCTCAACGCCAGGAGGTGTGCCTGCGGTGATGCGAAGGAGGGGGCTAGCCGTGGCTATCATCCACGTCATGGCGGACACTATGACAGCGGTGAAGACCGAAGCCCGAGCCCTGACTTGATGGGACCTCAGGCCTTCGGCCGACACACCCTCAAGGGCAAGGCAAAGCGGGATGAGGACACCAATGAAGGCACCTCCAACCGCCCCAACAAAAGGAAGAACAAGCGGCGATGTAGGAGCTCGCTCAAGGCCAGTGGCGACCGCAAAGGGGGCTACAAGCCCACGGAGGGTACCCCAGACTACTTCGAGAAGCTACTTAAAGGGCCATGCCCAAACCATGCTTTCCCTATCAAGAACCTGTACAAAGACTACGTCCTTTTGAAGCGGTTCTAGTCTGGAAGCTCCAACAGGGAGCAGCATAGGATGGAGCCTAGCTAGATGAAGCGCGCGACGTCGCCCTCCTTCGCTCCGCCGAGTACGCAAGGAACACCACAAGCTCTCCCCACCGTAGGGGGGACCATACGTCGTCATGGAGATGCTCTGGCCAGGTGCCTACAAGCTCAAAACCATCAATGGCGAGGTCTTCATAAACGCCTGGAACATCGAGGAGCTACGTCACTTTTACCCTTAATAAATGCACACTTTCTCTTATTATCAAGTTTTGGTCTCAAACTACCAGATCTTTTGTGACACCTGACCCCAGCAAATGGCGGGGGTCGAGTCTCACTCGGGGACTAATAAGAGCATATCTGTCTGGTAGATAGTCTCTACGTCCGACCCTTTCTCACGATTAAGACCCAAAAGCAAAGTTTGCAGAAATAAACCCTGAGTAAAACTGGTCGGACTGTGAGAAACCTATGACCCAGCGTCTATGGCGCCTTTGCTCACCAGCGTAATCAGAGTTTCTTTTCCGCACCCTGGGCTTTTTTGGCCTTAGCCATGGAAAGGGTTGTTACGCGTTTAAGAGTCTATCTGCCTAGCAAACATTCTCTGTGCCCGACCCCCATTCATGTTAAGACCTAGGAGCTAGGTTTGCGGGAACAAGCTCTGAGTATAACCGGTCAAACTATGGGAAACCTATGCCCCAGCTGCTATGGCGTCTTTTCTCACCAGCGTGATCAGAATTGGCTCACCCGCACCCTAAGCTTTTATGACCTTAACGATGGAAAGGGTCGGAATGCACTAACATTTTTATACAAAAAGGGGAGAAGAGCTAAAAAAGTTGTTTGCTATAACAAAATTTAAGAGCTTGTCCATTTATTACAAGATCTCCGCCTAGCTTATCTGCCTAATTAAATTCTTACGTGGGATGTTCTCATCCTCTATCTCCACAGGAAAGTCTTGTCTCAATAGGAAACACAAGTCGATTGGATGGCTTAGCCACTATAGGGAAATGGGTAGGGAGTAGCAGGATGCCCCACGCAGGTTATGCTGACCCCATCACGAACGACGGATCCGGATCCCGCTCGATCAGAGCTCCCCAAACCCATCACTCTTACCATCAAGGTAAATCATGAGCCCAGGTCGATCGAACGGCTCTAGGCCACTGCCAAGAGACAAGCGCATGCCTATCCAAATCTTCCCCATGAAGGATCCATCGAGCGACGGTTCGTCTTCAAAGGCTACGGGCCACCGTAGGTAAGTGGGATACGGAGCTGAAAATGCTCCCATGGCCTATTAACACCCAGGAGTTCAAAGGCTGTCCCACCAGTGAGTTCATGGCCGCTCTTAGGCACCCTTGAGTGAGGGGAGGTTAAGGGCAGGCCTGCTAGCAGCCAATACCCAAGGCGCACGAAGCACCATGGGCGTCCTGACCCTTGTTTCAAGTCTTGGATGATGCAAGGTCCATGGTTTTCCCCAAAGAAAAGCATCGAGCCCTCGGATCAGTCAAACGGATCCGAGAACTATATGGACCGGCCACCAAGAATTTGGAGTCAGTCACTAGCTGATCTCGAACCGGCCCCCCATGAAGGGGATGCTAGGGCTCCACTCGAACAAGCCCGTTAACAACTCATCGAGCACCGTGCTTCATCCAGCGAGGAAAGCACGGCATGGCTCAGCCCCTCTGTTCAAGCAAATGGATGCATGAGGGACAATGATCATAAGATGAACTGACCCCCCGACCAGACCCCTGCTATGCGTGGAGGCTCGGGGGCTCGGCATCGCAAAGAGACCAAACATGCGGTCGTAGACAAATGATGAGTCACCTCTGGTTGCGAAAACCATGGAAGGAGTGACGCAAGAAACCAGTTGACCAACCCCAACCGGCCCCTAGAGGCTTGGGGGCTTGAGCCACCGACCCTAAATCAGGAGACCGAGGTTTGAAGGTTGGCCCACGGAGGGCCCAAGGCCGCCTCACGTCGAACAAGAGTTGGGGGAGAAAATGCAGATGAGCCCCAGCAGCCTTCGCCTGACCCGCCTAGAAGCGGATAGGGTCATCTCAACCTTCTCGTTCAATCCTAACCTCCAGCCGACCCCATAGAATCCCCATTGAGGGGGCATCTATTGGAATGAGGGTTAAGGAGCAGTGGAATGCCACATGAGGGCTTTGCTGACCCCATCACAAACGATGGACCCGAATTCCACTCGAACATACCCATTAGCGAGCTCACCAAGCGTGTCATCCGAGCCATGGGAGCAAGTGACGTTAGCTCAACCCCTCCAGTTGTGGAAACCGTGGACAGGGCGACGATCACAAAAATGAGCCGACCCTCAACCGGACCCTTGCTACGCGTACGGGCTCTAGGAAAGTTGGACTCGCAAGGAGACCGAACACACGGTCACCGAATGATGGCTCATAACCTAGGGAGGGGATACATGCGAAAACAAGAGACGTTTTCTCCTAATAATTTTGCTATCCTCTCCTCGATCTTTAGTGACACCTGACCCTAGCAACGACAAGGGGTCAGATCTCACTCGGGGACTGATAAGGGTATAAATACACCCTTTCTAAAATAGTCACCGCACCTGACCTTTCCCTCATGTTAAACCTAGTGGCAAGGTCTATGGAAATGAATGACTGAGCAAGGCTAGTTGGACTGCAAGAAACCTACGCTCCAGCGGCTACGACACTCTTGCTTACCAGCGTAATCAGAGTTTCCCTCTTGCACCTTGGGCCCCTACGGTCTTAACAAATGGAAGGGTCAGAACACATGAACCCCTTTTTCTCACACATAAAAAGGGAGGAATAACAAACTCAATCAAATGAAACAAAATGAAAAGTTTGTTCGATAGTACAGAAGGGTCGAAGCTTGTCTGCTTGTTACATGAACGATTACCTGACCTATTGGACTAACTAACCCCTCTGGGGGAGAACTATGTCTTTTAGTTTGTCCGCTATGTCCCACGAAAGGGGAGCCACTGCCGTCTCTATCTCATCTAGCTCATGGGCTTCGTAGCCGGGTGAAAAGCCGAGGCTCATCGTCTCCAAGTCAATGTTGTCCCCATAATGAGAATGAGCAATCGCGAAGGATTGGTTGACCCCGGCATGAAGGGTGTTCCTCTCGAGCTAGCGCACCCGCACTGTGATCTCGACAGCATGGGCCGCCAGTGAACTGGTCCCCTCCGACCGCACCACCTCTAGGTCATCGCAGACCACTATGAGGGTGACGCTCAAGATACCGAGCTCATCGCTCTCCGCCTAAAGGTTCCTCCTTGCCTCAGCAAGGTCTGTGGCTAGCCTAGTAGAGACGCCCTCAGTCTCCAGCCTCTGGGTCATCACGGTTCCAAGCTCGGCCTAGAGGGAGCCAATCTTCTACTGCGCGTCATCGCGCTCTCGGAGGGCCTGGTCGTGCTCCTCGCGGGCCATGCCACGATCCAAGCGGAGCCTCTCCGCGGTTTGGAGCAACTCGTCCCATTCCTTGCGTAGTTGGGAGACTGCCTTGGCATCCAGACTCGCCCTCCTCTCCAGGGCCATGAGCTTCTCCTCGGCTCCTAGCTTCAGCTCCCGCTCCTTCTCAGCCTCGGCCAAAAGGTCAAGGATCCACTGACGGGTCTTGACGTCCTTCTAGAGCAGCTCGTCCCGCTCCCTCCTAACCTTGGTGGCCTCCTCATCATCCTTCCATGATCTCACCGATAGGGCCTCGAAGGCCCTCTCGGCCTCGTCCGTATGCTGACAGGCCTTGGCCACTCGTGATCAGAGACTGTCCGCCTCCTCGGCAAGGGGAGTCAGCTTGACCACCCTCTGCTGGGCGGCAACAAGCTGGGCGGTCACATCCCCATGCAGCCACGCCTCCTCAATGAGGCAATCGCACATCTCCTGCTCACAAAGGAACCGGGATTTCTCCCGGCTACGAGCGATAAGGGACTGAAAGGAGATGATGGTTACAACACAAAAAATACATAAAGAAAGAAGAGGGCAAGAGGCAGAATCAAGCGAATACCCAGCCAGTGGGAACGATGACATCGCATAGGGCACCCCTAGCATGGTCCAAGGCTTCCAGCGTGGACACGATCCCCACATCGAGGGTCTCCCTCTCCATGCTCTCAGCGGCATCATCGAGGGTGAAGAGCGTCAACGTCGGCTCCTACGGATTTGTCCATCGGAGCAGGGGCTCGCCCCGTGCGGGTGACTTGCTGCCTCCCGATGTTAGGGCTAGGGACGATTCCCTGTCGGCGCTCTCTGCCACCACCATGACTTTTGGGGACCCCTCAGCCATGTCCCCATCCATCCGGCCCACGTCGGGGGCCATCGCTTGGGTCGCCGGTGGCGCTGGTCATGCCGCTGCCTCGGGCGCCGCCGCAGTTGCGTCCTGCTGTGGCCCACCTGTCACAGCCATTGCCACCTCCGCCTGCATCGGCAGGGACTTGATCGGCTATGTCAAGCTCGCCGCGGTCAGCGCCACGAGCGAGGTCGGTAGCTCCGTCTGCCCCGTCGTCGGCAGCGGTATCACCTTGATCGCTGGCTACACAGCGACCTCTGAAGGCGTCCCTCGAGCCCCTACGCCCGCTTGTCCTGCTAAGGGCGCAGGCGCCAACATGGGCGGCGCCTGACTGGCCGGTGACGCAGTCACACCAGTGCCAATCCCGCCTGAAAAGGGTGTGAGGCCAATCGACGGTTGTCGCCCCGCTTGAAGGGCGACACTCTTTTTTGGCGCCAGCACCAAAGGATTACACAGCCTCACAACGCTGCAAGGAACAAAAAGCATAAGTCACGATGAAAATAGAGAAAAACATAAAACAATAGAGGAGCTATTGACTTACATCGATGCTGCTGGGCGGCAGATATGTTTGGGGGATGAACCCCCAGACCTCTGCTCCGCCTCATCAGGGCGAGGCCATTTCAAGGCCGCCCCCTGCTCCTAGGCAGGGGGGCTCGCTCCCCTTGCATCTTGGGGCACGATGGCGGAGCCACCCGCCTCTGTTGGCTCCTGTTGACTCCTAGGGAAGGCCAACGGTCTGACCCATCTCCGCTGGCCCCACGGACGCTCCCTCCCCTCCATGGAACGGGAAGGGTCCTGACTCCTACAAGGACGAGCAGATACCTGTCAGCACATCCTCACTCTCCAGGTCATTCCACTCGATGTCGTCGACTACCTCGTTGTTGTCTTCCTCATCATCGTCGTCATCGCTATTGGTGTCCTTCCCTCGCTCCTGCATCTATAGCTTCCGCTGCCTCTTCTTCCTCTTGTCCTCCTTCGCCTTCCTAAGCCGCTCGCCCTCGATGCGATTCGCTGCCCTCACGGTTGAATCCCTCGGCAATGGAGCCAGGTGATCCATGAGGACGAGGTCCCTCGGCTAATCCCCCCATCTCAATGTTAGTATCAAGAGGTCGGGAGATCAATTGAAGAGGAGGCATGAGGAAAGGAAACTTATAAAGACGACGTAGCCTGGTTCCGGCCGCATCGGAGGATGTCTTGGCACCGGGTACACGACATCAAGGGGGCGCCCGTGTCGTCCCACGAAGGCTCCATCGCCTCCTTAATACGTTGTGTGACCTCGGAGGGGAGAGCGCTCCCTCAGCAAGCGTCGTCCCATCGAATGACGCCTCAGGCGCCATCGCATATAGCGAGAGCGCACGCCTCATCAACGGCACCACCCTCCTTGCGTGGTAGGCCTCGATGATGCTGACCCCTTCAGACCGCTCTCCTTTAGGATGCGGATGGCGGCGAGGTGGTCCTAGATCTTCTTCTTGTCCTTCTCCAGGACACCCCACTTCCACCATGACTCCGGGGCCTCTTCGATCAGACACCCGGTGAACTCCAGTAGGGGGGCATCGGTGTCATTCTTGAGATAGAACCACTGCAAATGCCACCACTTGTTGGAGGTCGATAGCCGCATCAATGGGTACTCACCGGCCTAGTTGTTCTGGAGGTGGATGCCGACGCATCCCATCGGCGTATGCAGCTCCTGTTGGCCACCCTTCTCCCTTTTCTTCTAGAGGGTGATGGCGAAGAAGTGCCGCCACAGATTGGAGTGGTGACTGATCCCCAAGAATCCCTCGCATAGGGCGACGAACACCGCCATATGTTGGATCCCGTTGGGATTGAGGTGCTACAGCTCGATCTTGTAGTAATGAAGCAGCCCCCGAAGAAATCTATGGGTGGGGGTCCGAACAACACCACATAGCCATCGGGCGGCGACGACTGATCCTCCTCGCCGGGCAGCAGCCACTCCTCAGCCGAGGTCCACGCGCGAAGAAGGCCGCGACGGACGAGGCCCTCCATACGCTAGAAGGTGATGTCAGAGCGGCACCACGGATCCATTGGAAGATGGGGGCGGGTGGATGCAAGCTCGATGGTAGCTGGGATGCGGATGCAGGAAGCCTAGGCAATTGGTGATGGCGGTTGCAGATGCGAAGGCAAGAAGGCAAGGTATGAAACCCGGGGGGCGAACCCTTTGGTTTTATAGGGGCGGTGGGCACGAGGAAACCAACCGCCCGCCAAGATCTCCATGCCTACCACGATCTGCCATGACATCACGCCATGGGATATGTGCACGCAATCCCTATCCTTTCCACTCGAAAGACTCGTTGGATGTTTCGCCTCTCCGGGTGGGCCATGACTCATCACAAGTAAGAGGAATACGGATCAAAAAACACCTCTACGGCCCGTCTGGGCCCAGGAGTTTGAAGGTTGGCCCGTCAACGGGTTCCACAGCCGCTCCAGACACCCTTAAGATAAGGGATGGAAAGGGATGGGCTCGCAAGTGGCTAGTACCCAAGTGCACAAGCGCCATGGACATCTCGGCCCACGATTGTTACACCTCGGGTGTTTAAATACTAAAAACAGGACATGTCATCATATGCATTGCTAAGCATTTGGTATTTAGTGAAAATTTTGATATGCATACACTAAAACAAGTTTACAATTATGTTATAAGTGTTGCTTGGTATTGTTTGAATCAAGTTCGAAATCTTTGTATTGATTTGAAATTCCGAAAACCCTAATTTCAGCATTTAAATTTCTACCCTAAAAATTCATTTCAAAATCTAAGCATATTTTAGGGTTGAGCCTTAAAGAAAAAATGTAGAGCTTGTTGAGTTGTACAAAGTTTGTTTTTGGAGTTTTCAAAGTTGTTTAGAAAAATTTAAAGTAATTTGAAAAGGCGAAATTCCTTAAATGTCCCCGTTTTGAATTCAAATTTTCATTTCAAAATGTAGACCGAATTAGGGAGTGGTTATAAAAGCAAAGTTGTAGAACTTTTGATTTTGAACAATTTTTATTTTTGGAGATTTTTGAGTTGTTACACAAATTTGGGAGTAATTTGGCTTTGAAAACGACTGGCAATTCTGTAATTGCTGTGAACAGTGTTCACCGCCTAAGCTACATGGCCGGCGACCTTCTTCGGCGTTCCTGGCGCGTCGTGGCCATCTGTGATGTCACGCTGGCGCGGGAAAAGGCTCCGTCGTGGCTTCTTCTGGCTTCCTTGGCCGCTCTATAAAGCTCGGACGCCGTCGCCGACCTTCCTTTCGTTGCTCTGCTTTTCCCGTCGCCCTTGCTTATCTCCGGCGAGCTCGTACTGTCGCTGAGTGCTCCATCGTCGCAGCTAAGCCAGTTCCAGCTCCGTCTCCTTCTTGTGCATCCATCCAGCCAGCTTTGGTAGCCTGATTTCACCAGGAATCCGTGGTGTGAACCCTTCTTCTTTGCGGCCAGCAACCTCACCGTCGTAAGCACATCTCCGTGGCCAGCGCCCTCCGGTGAGCCATTGCCCTTGATCGGTGTACCTTTGGCTTCGTCTCGATGCCGTGGTGCTTAATCCCTTGTTGCTTGGTCATTTTGCCCACTGCAGTCACCGGAACACCGTCACCGACGATCTTTGCTCTATCGTGATCACCGTGGACGTCGTCACGTGTCACCGTTGCTTCTCCGGTCTCGCTCTTTGCTCCAACGTGTTCGTGGTGAGCTGCTGAACCTTTCCGTGCCTTTTGTTTACACTCTACCGGTCTCCTGTCGCTGGCGTAGCGCTGCCATGCTATCGCATCCGCCATGGCCGGCGTCAGCCTTGTTTCGTGCCATAAATAGTCTTCGTAGTGCCACAAATCGATGCGCCAAGTCATGGTGAATGTTTTGGTACCTTGGTCGTCGCCGTTGGACTCACCGTCGGCAAGTTTTCGCCGGTCAGTGCGCGTGTCGCCGGAGTCAAAGCCGGAGGTTGAAGATGACATGTGGGGTCACCCTATCAGTGACTCAGCGTTCAAAATGAATTTTCTGTTTTTCAGATTTGAATGAATAGTGATAGTTTTTGTTATTTTTGTGTAGAATTATTTAGGGTTCCAAAAATTATGAAAATTTTTGTGTGACCTCTATGTGATGTATGTTATTTAAGAAAAATATGAAATATTGTTTTTCAATACTTTTTGAATGTGATAAAAATTGCTCAATTAATTAATAAATGAGTTTCCATGATGTTTCTAGGCTTATTTATGTATCCAAAAATTATGAAAATTGTTTTGCCACTTAGTTATCATGTGATGAACATTTACAAAAATTTTGAGGTCAATTGGAACAAGTTGATTTATTTCATAATTTTGCATCCATCATCGAGCATCATATTTTGTATCTCGCATCATGTTAAACATGGCATTGTTACTACGTGTAGTGAACAAAGGTGAGCATGTGGTAGTTAATCAAGTAGTTGAGGAGGTTGATCCGTCTGTGGAGGTTGGTGTTGATATCGGTGGAACGACTCTAGACCCAGATTTTTCTGTCAACGAAGGCAAGCCCCGGATACATTTAACCCTACCTTGTGTTTTACCAATTGATTTCGCTTTTGCTTTTCTGTACTGCATTAAGTGATTAGGAGTTAAGTGAAAACCTAATTGGTGCATTACCAACCTTGTTCTTCCATATCTACCCTGTTATTAGTTTTAATTCGTATATGCCTAGTTTTGCTTAGCTATGCTTAGAACGATGAAAGTCGGGTGATTACCTGTCATCTGCAAGTGTTAAATATAACTTTGGTTACTTATGTTATCATGTGATATGGGCATATGGAGTAATAAATCTAGACCGGACGGACTCGGTGTGTGTGAGCCACAAGACATGGAGGTCTTGTGAGCGGGTTCTTTCCGCCTGTGTCGGTTAAGGTCCATACCGTTGTTGAACTATGTGCGGTGAGACTTTGTAGTACTAACCACATACTCCGGTAAGCCTTAACTTGGTTATTCTATTATGAGAATGGCTACTCGCGCACTGGGAGTGGAGAGATGGCGGGAATAGCGTGTACCCACGTGGCAATGGGCTAGATTGGTGGAGTACTGTATTCTCGGGTGACGCGGACCCGTTCTTGTTTAGAGGATCCAAGGGTAGGTTGGTATATGTAGGTCGGGGACCTGCATATGTCGTGTGGTCTGGAATCCCCAGTTGGGTTTAATCGGTTCAAATCGTCGTTGCTCCTCGGTTATGGAGACTCACTTCTCTGTTCATCATCGTAGTTTAATAACTGGAACTTGAGGTTGGTTTGAGAAAGTGTTGGATATGAAGTTTCATGATCTCAATGTGGGTCATGTCAGCTTTGTATATGATCTTTATGAAGTTTTAAATATTGATATAAAGAATTTTGTTAAAGAGCTTTTACGCAAAAGAACCTTGATTATTGCTAAAGCCATACCTTGAATCCCTGAGCCTGCATTCCTGTGTTTTATTAATTCTTATTTCGGTTAAGTCTTGTTGAGTACTTTTGTACTCAGGGTTCGTTGACCCTTGTTGCAGGTGAGGCTCATGAGCAGATCTGTTTTGGATCGTGATGCATGACTGTTGTTCAGTGCGATGACGATAAGTAAATGTGTGGTCCTTAGGTAGGGCAACTTATTTGTGTGTTCTGTAATATGTTATAATACCACTCCACTACTTTGGTTTGTATTATTTATCGAACTTAGTTGTATGGTTTGAAACAAATATTTTGTAAACTATGTTATTGTAAGATTTCCGTTGTTTTACTCTGGTATAGATATTTGAATAAATGTTATAATACTGCAATGACTCTGTAATGTGATCCTACTCGGAAATCGTGGATGATTCGGGGTTCTCCGAGGACACCCGACAGTCTTCTTAAGTTACCGGGAACATATGCATAGTTGTCAGAGGTCTTTGGACAGTGACAGGTGCATGTGGGCCCTATAATTTAGGAGGTTCTGCCACAACGATCGAGGCTCAACCAGGCTGACCCTAGCCGGACCCCCATGAATGGGATGCTGGGACCCCAATCAAACTATCCAGCTAACGAACCACCAAATCTCATGGCCATACCCGTGAAGGGTCCAACCTCGGCAAGAAGGAATCACCGTCCACGCCGTGGGCGACAAAAGAAGGCCAGGACCCTTAGAGTCCTCCCTTTCGAAAAAACCTCCGAAGGAGTATTCTACTTCTCCTCAGGCTAGGGGCTACACCTACCGGGTGCGCTCGCGCACACCCACTGGCAAGTCAAAAAATCCGCCAGGCTATTCTACCTGAATCGTCCGGAGGCTCGGGGGCTACTGTCAGGGACCAATACTAGGGTACCCGAAAAGGAGGAGCTAATAGCCATCAACGTTGATTCATCTGAGCGGTCAAGAGCACAACCACCTCTTGTTGGGCACCGCCTCGTCCGACCACCAAGGCCATGGGCTTGGCCTCATCTGACCCTCGAGGGTTGGCTCCGCCTCGGTGGACACTGAGGTCGCAGGCTCCACCTCGCTCGACCCCCAAGGGTTGGGCTCCGCCTCGTCCGACCCCTAAGGGCTGGCTCCGCCTCTCCCGACGTCTGAGGGCTGGCTCAACCTCGCCCGACATCCGAGGGCTGGCTCCGCTTCGGCTGACCCCCGAGGGTAGGCTCCGCCTCGGCCAACCCCCGAGGGTTGGCTCCGCCTCGGTCGACATTTGAGGGCTGACTCCGCCTCGTCCAACGTCTGAGGGCTGGCTTCGCCTCGCCCGACGTCTGAGGGCTGGCTCCGCTTCACTCGATCCCTCAGACACGGTTCCTAACGGAAGCTCACGTCGCCGCCAACCACTACGGGCCAGATGGTACGACCCAGGGTTAAACTTCTAGCATTGTGCAGGGAGCGGTCACATCTCAACACGACCTGTCCCCATGACATGTCATTCTAGAGGACTCACATCGCCCACAGTGACGGACGTGTGGTCACTATGCTGCCTACTCCCTATACGGCCGCTGATCAGCACGCTGGTTCGCCGTGCCGCTCGGTGGGGCAGAGTGGGACGTGACGACCCGCTGACAATGCAAGGGCATGGCTTTATCAGCAGACAGGCGCCCGGCGTGGAGGTATCCCTGTCGCCACCTGCCATGTCAGCGGGGCCCGCATAGAGGAAAAGAAAGGCCCGGCGACCTGAAGGACTTCCTCTGCCTCTCGTTCTCCTTTTTTTCTTCCATCGTAACCCGTGCTTTTCCTTGACCTATAAAAGGGAAAGCAGGGCGTCCCATTAAGGGACATCGCATATCGCACCGCATCATATCAAAACCACTGGCATCGAACCTCGAACACATAGCTGAGCAGCAACCGCGCTCTCGTCACCCCTTCGATCTTTCCACCAGAGACTTGGGACCTGTCCCTCTCTCGCCCGTTTGTAACCCATACTACGAACTTTTCAGTGCTAGTAACACGAGTAGCAGCCGTTAAATGGATGTAGGGATATTCTGCCCCAACCAGTATAAACCTTGTGTCTTCTTAGCACACTATCCAGGCCAGACGTGCAATAATACAAATTTACTCGTTGGTATTTACTCGAAACACCGACACTAGTTATAATTATTAGGTATATAATAATATTTTTTATATATTTAGTCAAAGTTGAGATAGATAGGCTTGATAGAAAGCTAGAATTGCATCTTTTTTAAGATGGATGGAGTAGTACATTGTAAGATATTTTTGCAATTTGCATGCATACCATTTTGTGAACATATTTCCCTTCGTGTGATTAGGAGTTGGTTTACTTTTTTTGGCAGGAGCAAAGAAAGATACTGAACCTGAGGCAAAACTAACACCAACCACGAAAATATCTGGCAGGCCTATGGAATCACCAAAGAAAATGCTTAATATAGCTCCTACTAGGTGCTCCTCACAGCGGGCAAGGCAAGAAACTGCAGGCAGTAGTAACTTGAGCAAGAAATTAGACAAGAAGAAACAAGAAGAGTGGGATAAGGAAATTACAGATGGTCATTCAGTGAACCAACAAAACCCTGGAGCAAAACTAGACACTGCCATGATTGTGCAGTCTATGAAGCGCGGAAAGCGTTCAGCCCGGCAAAGGAGAAAGAGTTCTGTACCGTGGGTAGAACTGCTTGGGTTTAACTTCAGAAACGTGGGAAGGACACGTCAGAAAGATCTGGCTGTTGGCTCGAAGAAGATGAAAAGAACTCGTAGAGGCACCAAGTCGTTGTGCGTGAATAATAGGGGAGCTAAGGGAAAGAAGAGTGTTGGAGGTGGAAGGGATGCAAGTAAGCAGTCTACTCCTGCTAATTTAGACAAGGCCCAGGACAATGCAGCAGATACAGATGCTGCTGAGCATCTCAGTGTGCCCAAATCTGATACATCATCAAAATCCAAGGAGCAATGTGGTACAGGTGCAGATGAATATGCTTCTAACCGGAGTGGTGTCCCAGTCCCAGTCCCAGCAGATGACACACTCATGAGTAACATTTCGATTGATCTCAAGAATAGTAAAGATGCAGTTGCCGATGGTCTTATGACGACAACTGATGTTATCAGTCTTTATGAAGCCAAAGAGAACCATACTAAGTTTGATCCTACAATAATCCCTGGCTTGGATCTAGAAGATGGAGCTGACAAATTTGATACTTCAACAGCACAAGCCTATTCGTTTGGCTGTAGCTTGTCGTAAACGATCGTAAATTTACAGCCGAAACAGTATTTTTCTCTCACATAAACCAGCCAGCAGTACTTCTTCACGAACCAGCAACGAAACGAACCAGCCAACCGAACAGGCTGACGATCTGCTCTGGCGTCACTCTCTACTGTCTCCGCGCCAGACCCGTGCATCGAGTTTGCTGTTAAGCTTCTAAAGGACGAAACGCCGCTGACAGCATATGTTCCAGAAGTTGACGCGATCATTAGGAAAATGATTTGCCATCAGAAGAGCACAACTGCTGGGACTTCAAAATCTGCTCAGGGCAAGGACTAAAAGAGCAGGTAGCATCTGAACAGTCAAGGAAACCTGATAAGGGATGCCAATTTGGTATCTGCAGATCAGTGTAATCGTTTGTCATTAGTGCACAATTGGCACATCCTAGTGACCGATGCCTTAAAAAAGTCTTTTTGTTATCTCTGTTAACTCTCTGTTTCCTATTTGGGTTGAACAACAATTTATGATGTTCCTTTTGAAATCAAAACCGCAATGTTTCTATCTACTAAAAAGAACTGCAATGTTTCTTTCTGCTCCCGTTATTTTATTCTGCTGGAAGAGACACCATACAGGCAAGGGTCATAATGCCTGGATGATGATGCAATTTCACCGGCTTGAAACTGATTATGTGGTCACAGATTTTAAGAGAATTGTGGCCTACTTTTCGTAAAAAGTTTTTTTTTTAAAAAAAATAAAACTAAAAGGAACCTATACTTTTGGCCATCTTGACTTGTACATTTGACAGCATTACTTAATCTATGCTTTTGGTCATAGACTTCTACATTATATTTCCAGCATTATTTCTACTCAGAGTCACTACGTCCATACCACCACCCTATGTTCCAAATTATAGGCCGTTTTGGGTTTTTAGTTTCATAACTTATTTTGCTACGATGTGTCTAGACACGTAGTAAAAGTTCTCTATCTACAAAAACAAAATAATCTATAATTAGAATGGATGAAGCATCGGGTAAACCCCCACCCCCTCCCCTCCGTCTCAATATCCATGCTGGCTGTTGCTAAGCACACCCCTCTTGAAAAACTGCCAAGCCAAGATTCATTCACAGTAATGCTAGGAGTTAGACGTCCGTCCACGCGCCGACGCCCTTTTTCGTGGACCCGACGTCCAGAAGCTGCCGTTCCTATCCACTTCCTCCACTCCCCTCTAGTCAAACGTAGATTAAAAAAATCCATGCATCCGCTCCGTGACCGGCTCCGCCGCGGCTCCCGCACGCCTCCTTCTCTACTACGCCTCCCTCCGGCCTTCCTCTCCACCGGCGCCGCGCCCGCACCACCACAGCGTGCTCTCCCACGACCGAACCGCCGCGGCGTGCTTGCCGCGCAAGGCCACACCACCTGACTGCTGCTGTCGCCTCCACTGCGGGCATCGCGTGCGCCCTATCGCCAGGGGCCGCACAACCGCCTGCCTGCTGGCATCCTCCTTCTCCACCGCGACCGCACAGTTGGGATCCCGCTGTGTCGTGCTTTCGTCCACCTGACTGCCATGTTTTGCTGAAAACGCATGTTGCAAGCGTATGTTTTGAGTGTTTCAGATGTTTCAGAGGTATGTTGCAAGTATTTTTTTTGTGAATTGGTATGTTGTAAGTGTTTGAGATGGATGTTACAAAAGTAGATCAGGATGTTGCATATGTTGCAATGGTTGTACACATATGTTGCAAATGTATGTTACCAATGTTTTACCTGTGTTTTCTGGACACATGTTGCAAGTGTGTTTATCTAGATGTTGCATATGTCTCACACATATGTTACATGTGTTTTATCTGGATGTTGCATTTGGTTGCAATGGTTTTCAAGTGTTTTCAGGTGTTTTTTCAAGTGTTTCAGAATCATGTTTCAAGTGTTTCATCTATCTTCAAACGTATATTGCAACTGTTGTAATTGAATGTTTTAAAAGCAGATCAGGTGTTGTATCTCTTCTCCTCGCCTTTTGCTGCATCGTCTCGGTGTGTCCTTCTCCCGGCAGGCAGGGCATCCATACGACGCCGACCGGGTCCTTCCGAATCGAGGGCGCCGCCCCCTTCCTCTCTTGGTTCTCGGGCGGGGCAGGCCCCGCATGAAGCGCACGAAAAAGAGTGCAGCGCGCGGGCGTCCGTCCAGACATCCGAACTATAGCACTGCCGATTCAATAAGGCAAATTCTTTGTAAGGCCTTGCAGAGTTTCAAGGTTTGGGCTCGCCAAGCCCACACTACGAGAGTAGGAACGTCGGTACGGGCCTCAACGGGGGGCTCCCTTGCTTGCAAGGCCCACTGTCCACATATAGACCAGGCGCTCGGGGCCCCACGTCCGAGACTCCGTGGATTGCCTCTGCTACCTCACGGAATGCTAATACCTCCGTCAGCCGCTGCTTCCCATCCGCTTCTCCTCCTCCCTGCCAGAACCGGAGGCCGAGGAGGAGCCCCTCCTCGTTTCCACGCTGCCAAACTCGATGCTCTGAACGGGCGATTGTTGCGCTCTTCCTCCTCCACTCTCAGCTGCTGCTGCTCTCCCTCTCCTTCACCCGGCGACGGTTGGAAAGGCAGCGCCCACAGCCTGTTCGATGTAATTCCTTTCATGGCTGACGAGACGCCACTTTCTATTTCAGTCTTACAAATAAGCCTCGGTTGCTCAATCCTTAATGTTTATCGTCTGAGTATGCTTTTGTTTTGGGAAACCGTTTAAGTCTGTTTGCGAACTTAGAAATTTGCTCCTATTGTTTAGCTTCCCATTTGTGGACCATTTGTCCAGCACTCCAGCTTGCTGCAAATTGGAGCATACCTTGGTCAAGATTTGTAATGCTAGATTAGCTAGTTTCGCTCATTCATGTCAATAACTCAGCGCACAGTGAGATTATGTGCAATTTCTTTGGTATGGTAGGCAGATTCAAAGTGTCTAGCTAATCTTGTAGGGGCTGCTTTACTGTCTAATATGCTTTCCAAATATGCTTTGTTGAATTATGCATGCATGATTAGGAATGTCTGGAAGTTGATTGTTACCATTTTCCCTTTTTTCTGTAAAGAGTAAAACCACATTTTTGTGCTTTCCACATAAATTCTTACTGGAGACGATGTTAAGGTACAGTTAGTATAGTTACAATGTTGATGGTCACATTATCAATACTACATACTGATAAGAATTTATCACATCGGTGTTGTCATGTACCAGATATATAGACTGCTTGGTTCAGCTTCTAAAAAGTGCTTTTGCTGTCAAAAAGCAGAAAGCCAACCAAATAGATAGAACCAGAAGCTGCTTTTCCAAAAGCGGCTGCTTTCACCTAGTCAATTTTTGCAGCACCTTAATCCTACTTTTGACTTTCAGCCTTAGAAATGGGTGGAAATAGAGACGTTTTACAACTGTTTCAAGGGAGATAAAGATAGGGTAGGTTTTATAGTTATCTCAACCAAACAGCCTACAACTTTTTCACAGCACATATCTCATAGCAACTTTTCCACAACTCACAGCTCACAACGGATTTTTCACAGCCCATAACTGAACGAAACAAACCCATAAGCTTATAAGAATTATTTATGACAAATTATTTGCCTTTTTTTTAATCTTGATGACTGGGATCTATTTTGGCTCCACTGATATGTGAAGCAAATACTTCCTACAATTCTCCATGATGGTTATCAAGTTGTCTACATCTAAAATGCTGGGACATGATCACATTCTAATGTGCTATTTTGTATCAGCAGGAGCTTTCAGTTCTTTCTCCAGTTGTTCCATGGCAGGTTGGTGATATATGGAGAATATATGCAGGTTATTTCTTCATCTTGCATATCCCCTTGAGCTTTGGAGGGCTTGGTGTGGTTGCCAAAGTGCTACAGCGCTCCTCGCTTGACTCAATGACAACAGTAGGTGGTGACCTTTTTGTTAACTAACTAGTTTGACTCACTCATTTTAATGTACCTGAGTTGGAAGCCTTTATATGGACACTGCCTTTTATAGAATGACATACTCTGTCGATGCAGGTAACTTCTACAGTTATACTTCAGTTAGCAGAGCTTGTTTTGACCTTAGCGCTACTCCGGTACACTGCAAAGCCAGGGCAAGCTATCCAACCTTTCTTTTCTGGGAAGGTTTTTACAGAACGGAATTGGGTCAAAGAGATTGTATTAGGCTTTGTAGTTTTGATGGCCCTGGTATTGACCACATCCATCTTAGCTGATAAATTGGTAGGGTCTGAGGTAAGATTTTCATCAAGCATATTGATTTCTCTCATACTGTGCATTAACGTTGCTCTACTACACTACAATAGTTTGTTTTTGGTTAGAAGGGGTCTAAAAGTTTTTTGGGCCCTTGCAGGATGCATATGATCCGATATTAAAGGAGATCCTTTCTGAGAGTCCGGCCTCTGCTCTATTGTGTTTCTTTCTCTACTGTGTTATTGCTCCGCTATCAGAAGAAACCATCTACCGTGGGTTCCTTTTAACAGCTTTGTCATCTTCAATGAAATGGCGAGACGCTGTCGTGATCAGTTCACTTGCGTTCACTGTAGCACACCTCTCCGGTAAAAGTTCCATTCAACTGTTCGTTGTTGGATGCATTACAGGGTTGGCTTATTGTCGAACTGGAACTTGGTCTGCTTCTTTCACCATCCATTCTCTGTATAATGTAGTATTGTATAATGTAGTATTATTGTATATGGCTTTAGTATCATGATCATTTTTTAGTATAATGTGAATGCAAGTGCTTTCACTTTAGTCTGATTATTGCAGCGGTTGTAAGCTCGCTTAGACCTTCACTCTCCCGTAGTCATCGGGCTAGGATAATCGATGACTTCCGCATGCACTATATCACAAGGTTAACCTAGTCACTACTGTTAACCCTACTACGATCATATACCACGTAAACATATGTAATAATAAATAAAGCATGCATCGACATAGACCAGAATAGCAGTGACATAAGCATAAGCAACTAACTTTCAGAATATCGTTGTAGTTTGATTTTTCCTCTTTGAACTTCAAAACCAGACTTCTTACCCCTGAACTCTCAAATCTGTTTAAATTGCTCTCTACCCTGGTTTAGAGTGGTTTTGAAGGCGGTTTTGTTCTTTTTTTTTTAGTTAAAAATGATAAATACTTGATAAGGTTTTAAGCCACGGAACTATCTCTATGCTTTTAAAACTTCTGAAAAAAAAATCAAGAGATGGATTAGGATACGAAAAATTAAATAAATATTTAGAGCTCATGAAGATTTCTATAGATGCTTCAAAAAGAGATATTTCACTCTAGGGACATAGAAATTATATAAAAAAACTAGAAAATTCTCAAAACATTCTAATTGATATGTAAATGTGTTTTGAAAATTTTTCAAAACAAAAAAAAAACATAATATGCAACCAGCATGAATGCATTCAATATTAATGTATGTTGCATTCATTCTAGTTTCATTCATACTTTTTCCATGCAAAGTTTTTAAAACATGTTTATACATCGATTAAAATGTTTGGGGATTTTGTAGAATTTTTTTGGATATTTTTTTTACATTTTCCTAGAGCTAAACCTTTTTTTAAGTTTCTAAGATGATTTCATGAGCTCTAAATATTTTACTGGATTTGTCAGATCTCAATCTATATCTAATTTTTTTCAGAATTTTTAAATGCTTATAGAAATCTTTTGTGATTTAAAAACCTTCTCAAGTACGTCCTAGATTTTTTTAACTAAAAAGGACAAAACTACCTTTAAAACAACTCCAAACCAAGATATGGTGGTAATTTGATCGGTTTCGAAAGCTTAGATGGTAAGATGTCTAGTTATAGAGTTTGAGGAGGAAAATTAGACTACGGTGATAGTTCAAGGTAGAATAGACTTTTCCCTTCGAAAATGTTTTATATCTTTTGAAGCTGTTTTTAAAATTTTAAATCCATCACTCCCTCTGGACTTCAAATGTAGGACTTCTAGCTTTCGCAAAACTGGTGCTTCGATCGAAGTGGGGTTAGGCTTCCCTCGAACTTGTCTTCCTTGTGCATGTTCCTTGGATACTCATCAGCCTATGTCCTTGTCGGCATGTCGACTTAGTCCAAAGATTAGTCCATTTGCCTCACATTTCCTGACATTTTGTAATATACTCCAAAATACAAGGAATAGTCAAATATGAAGTTATATCCAAAGTCAACTGGTGTATTGATGTTAATTTATGTATATGAATGAATGAATTTGCTACTAAAAATGAGTAGTAAAATGTGTGCATAGTATGCACTAGTAACCCCGTCCTGCAGCAAGTGATCGATCAAAGAAGTAATTACCTTTAGTAAAGATCAACGCTGCACTCGTGTAGCCGATACCTAAACTCATCCAAGCACATGCATATCCACACTCCCTCTGTCCCAAAATAGATGAGGCTTTTGACTTTTAGATATCAAGTTTGACCATTTGTCTTTTTTTTCAAAGTAATAAAATAAATAAGTTATTATTAAAGTATCTCTAATGATAAAAATAAGTCATGACAAGATAAATAATATTTATATAAAATTTTGAATAAGACAAACTGTCAATGTCTAAAACTAAAAGACGTCATGTATTTTGAGACAGGAGTACTTCGTAGATACTGGTGCGGTGTGGGAAAAAAGAGCCAACCATAAGATATCGTTATGAAAACGCAAGGTCTATTGCGCGCGGGGTCGCGCTCCTGAGGGCGCCAGCGACCCTCCAGCAGGCGGCCTGGCCCACCAGGAGCGTCCGACTCTCAGTGGCCTGCCTACGCCCATGCGCCTACCGTGCTTTTTTTTTCTTTTTTCTTTTTTTCTTTTTTCTGTTTTTTGGTATTTATTTTATTTTATTTTGTTTTGTTTTATTTTTAGTATTCTTTGCATTTTTTTAATTTCAGTTTTAGTAGTATTTTTTATTTTTTTATTTTATTTTCTATTTGCCAATTTCAGTTCTATTTTTTTTTGTCAATTTCAGTTTCAGTTGGCAGCAAGCCATGTTTCGTGGATTTTGTAATAAATGTCCTCCGGTTGGCAACAAATCAAGTTTCCTTGTTTTTGTAATGTGTTGTATATAACTTGTCCTCCTAGTTGTTAGCGTATGCAATGCTTGTTTTAATAATTTGCCTCTTCAGGTTGCAGCTTGTCTTGTTTTTGGCCCGCTACTCTCTTTAGGGGTTAGTATGTTTATATAAATATTATATAACAATTTTATTATATTCCTATAGTAACAATTGATGTGCATACTTTGTAACAAATTCAGTATATTTTTCAGGAACAACTTTAGTATTACATGGTAGTAACTCCTAACACATTTACACACAAATTGCTTCTGGGTAAAATTCTTTGAAACGTAGGCAAGTGGGGTATAGTTTTATTCGCCACATCACGTAGAACACGTTGGTGCAGACGGAATTGAAAACGAATACAACACTAAAAAATTGTAGCCATTCAAAAAAATGTTGTGCTTTTTTTGCATTAATTACCTGACGTCATGGTAAGTGTGCTGATTGACACTTGCGCTGACAGGAGCCGGATGAAGCTGATTTATTGTGAGAAAAAATACTGTTCCATGCCTGATAAGTTTAAACAAACGGAACCTGAGTAGCGCGTGGGTCGTGCTCTAACTAAATCACTTCAACTCTCGATGCATATTACTACATTTTTGGCTGTATGAATATATCAGCTAGACCTCTCAGTCTCAGTCTCAGTGGCTAGTTTTCAACAGTGTTCGCCTAAACGGCCTACGTTTAAATGGCCACTAAACGGTAAACGGTGGATAAATTGTTTTGTTTAGGGGGTAAACGAAAATTAAACGGTTGACCGTTTAAACGGTCAAAAAAAAGGGAAAAAACGGTCTAAATGGCCTAAACGGAACGGAGATAAATGGTATTAAATGGGTTAAACAGCTGTTTAAACGGCTGTTTAGGCGAACACGAGGTAAATTTAGTTCAGTTTTGTATGGATAAATTTGTATACTTAAGTTTATTATATTTATAAATATGTACACTTGATATGTTACATGCATAAATATCTATATTTGATTCTTTTCACATGCATAAATATATATACATACCAAAATAATTTATTTTTACTCGGATAAATATGTATAAATACTAGAATACTTGATTTTTTACATGCACATATATAATTATATGTATTTTTTTTTAAAGTACAGAACCGTTTAGACCGTTTAACTTCGTTTAAACACCGTGTAAACAACCTAAAAGCTAAACGAAGGGCGATCGTGTAAAGACCGTTTACCGTTTAGAAAAACATTGGTTTTCAGACTTCCTTTCCAGTTATATATCATTCTTTTAAGTTATAGAATGGTTTCACCGTTACCCATTTGGGTACAGGCAACTTGAAGTGGACTGAACGCTCCTGCCGGCTGGGGAGGGTATGTTAGCCCACACTGACCTATCGCCCAAACTCTGCCATCGCCCATCGGCATCACAAACAGTATGTCAGCCCACACTGACCTACAAGGATACAAAATCACACTGGACTATAAGAATACAAAAGTTTAACCAATGCAAAAAAAACCTTTGGAAGACAAGGGAACAGTAGTGGATATGGTGATGAGGAGCATCAAAGAGCCACTTGGAGACAAATGCAATGCGATGGTGGCAGGCAGTTGGAGCGACATTTGACGATGGCACCACCCTCATCGCCTATCAAAGCAAAATTTGATGATGGCACTTGGAGCGACAAAAGGAGTTGTGGGATGGAGGATTAAACCGAGAATATTTAGGATTGCTATGTGACTTTCGTTCATTGGTAAAACTTCGTATATCATATCACAGACTCAATAGGAAATAGTAGAGTGCTTGTAGATGATAATAATCGGGTGCAATGCACAGGGAACAAATTTGATGTCCAACTAACCAAGTAAACAAATTAAATATCAGCTGTTCCTAAGGCGTATCTTGTTTGTCCAAGTAATTTAGAAATCTTGACATACAGAGCCAGAATGTTTCTGGAATCTTGTAACTGGAATGGCTAGCCAGGGTAAAAAACACATCAAGAACAAATTTTTGTGATTCATGCTTCAACAAAGTACGGATTAGCATGGCACTCCAAGCATCTGGAGCCAAACTGATAGCTTGCCGGAACGATTGTACTGTATTCACCAGCCTCCTGATCATCTTACTTCTCTGCAAGACAAAGCAAACCTTCAACAGTATTACAAGCTTGAGCAGTAATAACATAAAACATACTCCGTGCTATGCTGCACATTGACCAGTTCACGAATTCAGCTGAGGACGTACACTTGTACAACCACCCGAGGGGGGGACACAACCGCAAAATTCATTACTTTCTGAAAGAAGCAAATCAAATAGTACAGTGCGCTTGAATGGTCAAAAGTCTCCTCTAATGTCTTATTACGCACCGGTGATATTACATACGCCCTCTAGACTCTAGTCTAAAAGTAAAAGCCTTTTTGGGAAGCTGGTTTTGGCTTGCAACTAGAGGTCATTTTGGTTTTCTAAGCAAACACTTTGTACCAGGCAAACCCATTGGATTCTTGTTGGTATTACTGCTTGCCAGTGGTGCTTGTGAGATGAGTGAGTAATCATTAATAAACAGGAGCAAGCTAAATAAAAGTATTAACCATAGCGACCAGAACTGTGGTCCGCAGGGTTTGCGGCTTGCCACATTCGAAAAGTAATGTTCGCTATTTGTACTCTGGTTCATGAATCAGGAATCCAGAATAAGGTTCATGATTCAGAACTACTCGATCAGATATATGTCCAGGTATAAAATAAAGAAAGGAAAGGAGGAAATGGCAAGTAAAAGAAGGCCCCCCCGTTCCAACCCTAGCACTGCAATGCACAAGCTCTCCTTCCTCTCGTTGACACAGCACCACCACCCTTTTGCTTCTCCCTCAAACTTCATGAGGCTACAGTATGCCACTGCTACCGCCAGGTACGCTGACCACACAACTCATTTTGGCAATGTGCTTCCCCATCCTCAACTCCTGCTAGATCTGATCATATGTCGAACTGGGTCAGGCCAGGTAAAACCCGACGTTTTTTCTCTTGGCCCAGGACCGACCCAACCCATCCCAGGCATCGGGCTGCAAATCTTAGCTCATTGCCGCCCAATGGCGAGCTCAACAGGCCGCTGGCCAGCCCAACCAACTCAGGTGATGCAGTTCGCACATCAAGGATGCACTAGCAGGCAGCGCACAGCGTCGATGTTGATGTACCAAGGAGGCATCTGTGGCCAGTGCTCGACATCGGTGCAGCGAGGAGGCATGTTGAGTTGGTGGATGGCTGCTGCACATCGATTTGGTATTCCTCCCCACGGCGAGATGCATCGGCGTGGTGGTAGCCAGCGGGGATCTTACAGATTGGCCTTCGTGGCCTCATAGGGATCTGGTAGCACCTGGCACAACCAGGTGTGTGGTGGCAGGGGATGGACATTGGAGACAGAGGGTGGAAGGAATCATGCGTTCGTGGCTTGGCCTATATAGGTCAACGATGTGAGGTGGCTGGGTTACAGGGAAATATCACCTGAGCTGATGCCGTGCATGCATGATGAGTGGGCTGGATCAGCACAACTCTGGCCAGGATGAAAATTCACAATGGTGATTGGACTGCAACAGAGAACAAGAAATGAATTATGTTTCTTTTTCTCCCTATAGTCAGGTCATCGGGCCAGCCCATAGGCTAGAATTTAGCCCCAAGCAAGACCCGATTTTTGCTTCGGGGCAGAAATTACGGCCTGCGCCCACCCGATGTGTCGACCGGGCAGGGTTGACCATGATCAGGTCTAGCTCCTGCTTGTTGCCCATGCTCCCAACACCCTGCTTTCCAGCCGTTGCCACTCTCTCCCAGTGCTACCAAGCCACATCATTAGACAGATTTCAACACAGGCAGCAAAGACGGTAACCATGATGCCCTCAGCATTTTACTATTCTTTGTTTGGGTTCTCCCAGCCCCGTTGACCACCCACAATTTTCCAGTGATTCACTTCACACACAAACCATGAATTGATTCGTGCGACCTGAATTCAGGTTTGTGAGCATCCAGCTATGGTACTAACTCAACCTTGTTATGTGTGGATGGAGTAGATCTCTGACTGGAGGTAAGTAATGCACAATTAAAAGAATTGAGGCATTGCACAGGAACTACAAATCACAGGGAAGAAATTATAGTTTCAACTATCAAATCATGATGAACATCAACTAACCTCTGGATTTATGTCCCCTATCGTTCCCACCTTGTCAAATATATACGGGAATGTTGC
Source organism: Miscanthus lutarioriparius (assembly GCA_904845875.1). Taxonomy (NCBI): domain Eukaryota; kingdom Viridiplantae; phylum Streptophyta; class Magnoliopsida; order Poales; family Poaceae; genus Miscanthus; species Miscanthus lutarioriparius. The sequence goes on along the minus strand of CAJGYO010000003.1, from coordinate 78,464,024 downwards.
TTCTTGAAGAAACACGTCTGAAGCTTTAACAATATCCTGGACAAGGAAAACCCGAACCCGCCATCCTTTCCTCGATAAAATGAAATCAAATAGGTCTTCTGTAGCTGCAATCACAGAATGCATATCAAATGATCTCCACTCAGGACTTCCATTGGCATGCTCACTAGAGTCAGCTCCCGCTGCGCTTGAAGATTCTGATGACTGTTCAGATATAGCTGCAATCTGAAAAACAAATGATGTTAGGAGGAACAAATAAAAAAAAACTATGTATAACACAAGATCAAAGAGATATCTGTAAAATTTCTCATGACACTAACCCAAACACAACACCAGGATTAGGACCCACAACAGGATAGAGACCAAGACCCATTTCCAGGAAAGATTGACTGATTTGTTATTATATTTTAATTTTTCAGATTATATATATTTCTCCTCTGTTGCATATTGAAGCTTTAAAACTTGTTAAGCAATGCAATTACAAGCCTATCACCATATTGTTTCATAGAATTACAATGTTGTGTGCCTAACTCAATAAACTACAACTTCTAGGACCATTTTCAAATAACTACAACTATTTCACCCATAGTAACACAAAACTACAGTTTTAACACCCTGTCAAATGGCTGCTTGATGACACCTGTCCTCCAGACAAAGCCGGATGTGATGGGGACACCCAGGATGGTTGATGCATACTTGTCCAGCTAAGGGGTGGGACCAATCAGCAGTTCAGCACTACCATCAGGGTGGTGAAAAGTTGTTGATTTGTGTTAATAGGAGCACAAATAGATGTAGTTTATGAAGTGGTCCTTAGATAAGGGGTTCTTCGGACATAGAGAGTTGCCGTTTTGTGAAATTTACTCTAAGTGAATTGAAAACAAGGTTTTGTGGCGTGAATAATCATAGGTACCAGAACTGAACCTGCCCAATTTTGCGTTGAGCAACACTACAGTACTGGCACAAAATATATTTAAAAAGTCGACCAAAATAGGAGGAACTAGGTCACATTGTAAGTAAGAAGAAATGGGCAATCATATTCAAGCCAAAGACAACTCGAACCTGGGTGGTGGGGAGTATTCCCACAAACTGAGCTAGCTCAGATCATACAACCCAGAAAAAGAATACATGATGCCCAAAAAAAAAATTAGATAACCAACAGTAAAAGTTGTCCATAATTCCACGTCTATAGAGCTGGATCCTATTGTTGTCCTTTAGTCTTTACCTTAGAGGTTCCGTCTGTTAAGAGGGCTACCACAAATTAGTAATCATGTTCACAGAAAGGATAGATCCATGAAACTGTTTCCACGCATACAAACAGAGGAATCAGGAGTGTATATTATTATATCATGACAAATGAAAGTCCCTAGTGTGTTCTTGATTTTTATTGACTGTTTTTTGTACTTTCATCATATGGTTTTGGGGAAAAAAATCATGATAAAAATGAAATAGCAAGAGAAGGAACAATAATTAAGAAATATGTACCAGCCTTTCCAGTCGATTCCATCTGATGGATCCATCATCACGTATAAGAAGCTCCCTTAATATTTTCCTCATATCGGGACTGGGGTCTGCAAGGAGCCTCCCAATCACAAAAGGATATGCACTCTCAATAACTTTAAACTCAGGATCCAGTGCTTTTGCAGTCCCTTCTAGAGAACCAAGTGCTCTTATCACCAGCGCATAATCAGGGGGGAGGGAGAAATTAAATTCATACATCAAATCATATAAATGGTTCATTACACCCTGCAAGGCAAGGAACGAATGAACTTAGAAAGGATCAAAGGATGGACGAGATTAGAAAAAGGAAAGTAGAACCAGGCAGATGAGAGCATCAACCATATGTAAGAAATTAAGCCACAATAATGATCCGAGTAGGAACAAGACAGAGATCCAAGTAGACAAGCTGTTTAAATACCATACCTCAAAATTGAATTAGACTTACCTATAGAATGTCAGACTTGTTGGAAGGGCACATACGTGAATAAAAAGGATGTTGCTATATTAAATTTTTAAAGAAGTAAGCTAATAACTCAGAATTTCCTTCAGCGACAGATAAATCTGAAGACTACCCTACGAAACAAAAAAAAAATCTTGACTATCTTCACCAGAGTGTCAACTTCAAACTTCATCATTATTAGTTACCCAAGTTTCACAACAATAATCTGGCTGTGCCTTTCTGTTTGTTAGCTCTAATCAAAATGCTTAATAGCTCAGGTGAACTACAGCTAACATGCTAGCATTGAGAGGCTTTGAAGTAGCTCTAGAGAACAATAATTCTAAATAACACATGCCTTAACAACAAAGCCTTTTAGTCCCCAGCAAGTTGGGGTAGGCTAGAGATGAAACCCAACATGAGGTCATGAGCCACCAACAAAAAGGGAAATAAAATAAATATATGTAAGGCATCAATAACAGTGATATTATTAGGGGAGGTAAAGCCTTGTCACGGTTCAGGCACGTAGATAGCTGCTTTCCATGCACTCCTGTCCAAGACAATTGTCTGGGTATATTCAATCCTTTCAAGTCCCTTTTCATTGCCTCCTACCATGTCACCCCCCCCACCCCTCCTTACATTGTTTTCATGCCTTACTATTTTACTTTGCACATGCACTGGAAAGAAAAATATTAACTAACCTGGAAATCATTTGACTGCCTCCTGACATCACCAAAGGAAAACATAGCAACGATCTGCAACTGCAAGTAAATCTGTTCCCTCAGGAACAAATCCTAGTGAATGGAAATCGTTAAGCCCAAGCCTAAGGAGTCCCGATTAACATAATGTACAAGCTGAAACAAGTAAATTCAGTTTTTCAGAAGTAAATTTCTTGATTGAAGCCAAGCAACACCAATGAAACCAACATATCAGGAAACTAAAACATGAAGCTACTATGCCACATATTTCACAAAACAAAGTTTACAATTACCTGCTTGTATATGGTAGCAGACAGGGTTATTAATTTATACAAATATCATGCAGCAAAAGGTAATCCAACAAAGCTTATAATTACTCGGCCTGCAGGGGGTAAGACAGCCCCCGGGCATTTTGCTAAGCAGATCGAGAAAACCCTTGAACCCCCCCCCTGTTGGAGGTACAGAGTGTTTTTACTCAGTCAGGGATGACACACCCAGTATTTGCTCTTTCATATATAGGAGATAAGTAGCACATTGATTACATTGATGGCTCATTAGAGCATTAACTAAACAGCTAACTGCCTGGTACTTGCACAGATCACTTGTGCTGCCCAAGGCCTTAATAGCGAGAACATAATTAAGCACGGATAACTAAGTGATAACTGAGAGCAGGACTTAACTTCTACAGTTCTCCCCCTAAGACCTGCTTCCCCCATCCTTGATCTTCATGATCCCAATCTTGCTTCTCATGTCTTCAAACTTGGCCTTGCCTAAGGCCTTAGTCAGAATGTCTGCCAGTTGATCATTTGTGGCGACGAACTCAGTCTTGATGCCTTCTTCTTCAACACAATCTCGATGAAGTGTTGTTTGATTCGATATGCTTGCTTCATCATGAAAGATGGGTTCTTTGCAAGTGCTATTGCTGATTTGTTATCCACTGCAGCTCTACTACTTCCACTTTCTTTCCCAACAATTCAGCAAGTAACTGGACAGCCACAGAGCTTGTGTTGCAGCAGTAGTCATGGCAGCATACTACGCTTCACAGCTAGATAAGGCAACCACTCTTTGTTTAATGGACTGCCAACCGACCAGATTGTTGCCTAGGAAGAATAGACAACTGTAGTGCTCTTGCTTGAGTCAATATCTCCAGCCAAGTCTGAGTCACAGTAGCCAATGAATCTGCTTCACTTTGGATGCCTTGGTGAAGTGCAGAGCCATACTCAGGATCGCACGCCACATACCAAGAAGGATACGCTTCACTTTTGCGATGCTCTATGGTGGGCCTCTCCAAAATCTACTCACAAACCCGATTTGCAAATGCCAAGTCGGTCGAGTATGAACCAAATATCGCAGGCTTCCAACCAATTTGCACTGTCTTGTGTTGGATCAACTTCCTTGGCTGTACTCTTCTTGCTCAATCTTAGCCTTTCCTCCATAGGAGTGACTCTTTGGGTTGCAGTCCACCATACCACCCAATTCCAGTATCCTTTTGGCATAGTGAGTCATCTCTAAGGGTGATGCCATCGGTGCTCTCTGTACTTCAATGCCCAGGATAGAAGCTTAAGAGCACGAGGTCACTCATCTCAAATGTTGCTTTCATTTCAGCCTTGAAGCTTTCAACATCCTGCTCTTTGGCCCTGTGATGATCAAATCATCCACATACACACCGACAAGCAACAGAGAGTTTCGAAACCTCGCCTATAGATTGCGACTTCATGGTTGCTTTGTGCGAAACCTTTCTTCTTCAATGTTGAATCAAGCTTTGCATTCCATGCTCTTGGTGCTTGCCGTAGGCCATACTGAGCTTTATGCAAGCGATACACCTTGTTTTCTTGTCCGGCAACAACAAAGCCAAAGCGGTGATGCACATATACCTCCTCGTTGAGGTCTCCATTCGTAAATGCGGACTTGACGTCCATCGATGAAACAGACCAACCCTCCCATGCCGCCAGAGCCAACAAGACTCGAACGGATTCCATGCGTGCGGCGAAGCAAAGCATCATCATAATCCACGCCTTTCTTCTTTGGACAAAGCCACGGCGACAAGTCCGGCTTTGTGTTTGATAACATTACCGTGTTCGTCCTTCTTCAATTTGAACACCCACTTGAGGGTGATTGGGCGGTGACCGGCGAGGAGGCTTCACAAGCTCCTGTCTTGTTTCTCTCTCTCGATCGCGAGCTCTTCTTTCATTCTTTGCGCACCACTACTGGATCTCTCTTGGCTTCAATGATGCGGTTGGTTCGCCAGAGTGCGTTAGATGCGACTCTGCGAACAGCGAGTCTTGCGGTGGCGGTGTGGGCTCACGGCCAATGATATTCTTGGCAGATTACAGTGGCGAAGTGGTTCATCCTCGTGATAAGCATCCAATCGATCATCATCATCCTCGAGGCGTGGCATGCTCAATCCCGAGGACTTGGTGGCGGTGGTGACACTTCCAGTGCCGCTGGAGCAGAATTAGCTTGAGGATGAGTTGATGCGGAGCCCTCTGCTCCTTCAACTCCAATTGGGCTGTTTGGTGCGAGTGTTCTTGGTGAATCCGGGAGCAGAGGCGACGACGGCGGGCCGGTTCGCTTCGCCTCCTCGACGACGAGACATACTCAGCTGTGAATTCACTCATTGTTCACACCGATGGCCCAGATTCGGCGAGGACCAATCCCGCCCATGTTCTTCATCAAATACAACATCACGGCTGATCCTGACACGCCCGCTCACAGGCTCAAACACCCTATATGCCTTAGCTCCTTCTGCATAACCAATAAACACGCCGGCCTCGCCGCGGTCATCAAGTTTGCGCAGCTGACTGAGCTTCCTTGTGTATGCCACACACCCAAACACTTTCATGTGTCCCAGAGTTGGTGAACGTCCATGCCAGGCCTCATATGGGGTGATCCCCTTCAACGCACGTGTCGGTGATCGGTTCAGTATGTGGACTGCTGTCATCACAGCCTCCCCCCAAAACCGAGCTGGCAGGCCCCTCTGCTTAAGCAGTGCCCTTGCCATGGCCACTACTGACTGATTGCGCCGTTCAACTACCCCATTCTGCTGAGGTGAGTGGGGAGCACTGAAGTGCCTCTTAATGCCTTGTTCTCAAGGCAGAGGTAGCGAAATCAAGAATCGTGAATTCTCCTCCATTATCGGTCTGGCAGCACCGATTTTTTCGACCACTCTCCGCCTCTGCGCTTTCGGTTTGATGCGCTTGATGGCTTCTGCTTCTTTGCATCCTTGCTTGGTATGGCGCTTTGCCACATGAAACGGCTAAGCGTCATCGACGAGCGGCAGAAATATCGATTCCCTCCGGTGTTGCGGTGTCACCGGGTCCGCAAAGATCGCCGTGCACCAGGCTCAAGGGGCTGTTTGGCACGGTCTGTGTTGCGGTTTGAACAGGCGCCTTCTCATTTTGGTGGTGACACGGTGTCACACACACGCCCCACATGGTCAATAACCGACACACCGCGCCATTTCCTCCTTCCCAAGTCTGCGGAGTGCATCAAAATTCAAATGCCCCATCCTCTCATGCCATCGCCACGCTTACATCTCCTCTCGCATCTTTGCAAGACAAAGTGGTTGGGGCGCATGAAGTTGGAGTGTGTACAATCTGTTAGCCCTCTCTTCACCTTGGCAATCAAACGGCCGGTGTGTTCCCGACATCGTAACACGTCGTGATATATCTCCACCTTGGAGCCAGTCTCGTCAAGCTGACCCAGACTGATAATGGAATTCTTCAGGGCTGGTATATAGTACACACCCTGCAGCACCCTATGCTCACCAGTTCTTCCTTCGAAAGCAATCGAACCGATGCCTTTGATGTCAACCTTGGACGCATCTCCAAATCGGACCGTGCCTCGCACGTCCGTGTTCAAGTCAGAAAAGAGCTCACGCCGTCCAGTCATATGGTGTGTAGCTCCTGAATCAAGGTACCACACATCTGCCTTTTCTTCATCGCCATTGGCACCAAGGAAGGCGCGGGCTTTTGGTTCTTCCAGATTCACCTCTTGAGCAGCATAGGTGTATGCCGGCGCGCACTTATCAAGATCAACGAGCCCATGCGCCAGAAACAGAGCCCCATCATCCTCGCATTCGCGCATCGCGACACGGCCATTGTGGCGCCGTCACCGCCGCTTTCGCCCCTCGGCCACCGGCGTCTTCGGGTTTTGATTGCCACCGCGCCGCCGCCACGAAGGCCTCTGCCCCGTCCGCCGCCGCGGTCACCGCCACCATCACGGTCACCATCTCTGTCTCGCCGTGGATGAGGGCAGTCTCTTGCCCAGTGGCCCTCCTGGCCACAATTGTGGCAGGTATCGCCACAGCGTCCACCATCGCGGCCGCCGCCCGCTACTCTCTCGCCGGCCGCGCATGCGGCCACCACCGCCGCGCCTTGGCGCGCCACGCGATTCTTTGAACTAGAGCCAGCGAGAATCATCCTCGCCCGCCCTTCTTCTCCTTCGGCGTCGCGCGCATTGCTCCTCGGTATACATGAGCTTGCCGCCGACGGTGATTGGCTCGATGGCGCTTGCTCTTCACGGTCATCAACGCCTTTGAGCCTCCCAAAGGCTTCCTCAAGCGTGAGCATGTCAAAGTCCGAAACGCTCAATAGCAACCACAATCTGCGCATATTTCGACCAGTCGCAGACGCGAGATACTTCTCCACCACACGCCTCTCATCGATGTCCCGATCACCATGAAGGACAAAGGCGTCGATCTCAGAGTTGAGAAGCGGAAGGCAAAATCTTCGACGCTTTCTCTCGACTTGACATCGATGTTCTCCCGATCGCGGCGGATGCGTTGCGGCGTCGCGCGGCGGACCCCATCCCACGCCGATGCGCGCGCGCGCAGCTATGGCGTCCACGCCTCCTCCGGCCCGTCGCTTGTCGATGGCGGAATCCCCATCTCCTTGGGAACCGGCTGCGACAATCGCCTCCATAGCCCGCCCGGTCGTCAGCGGAGCGAGACCCGCTCTCCTTCAATCTGCGTCCCACGGATCGCGGGCTGCGATTCGCAGCTTTCATCTCTTGGCTCCATTCGTGGTAGTTCGTTTTGGACAAGCATCGGCCAGATTCGTGCGGCTGCTCGAAGTCCTCATGATACGACCACAGCCGTACCACGAGCGACTCCGACGCCCGCCATCATGCCACGCGCTGGATGATGGCGGAGATGGAGACCTCCTCGGCGCTGAGCTCTTGACCTCCTCCTCTCCTTCTTCATACTCCAGCTCCTCTTCTTCCTTCTTTTTGCGCAATCTCCTCCCCAAAGCTCCCAGCGGTCCTTGCCGCCTCCTCTGCCTGCTACTGCCGCCGCTTTGCCAGCGCCACTGGACCGCTTCTTGTTGCCTCCTCTATGACTTTTAAGCGCGGCCCGGCGGAAGGAGTCCTCCCGCATCGGCCGACGCCCTTGGCGACCTTCCTTCCTTTTCCAAGATGTCGAGGCCATGGATGAGAAAGCGAGGAAGGGGCTCGAGTAGAAGATGAGAGAGGTGTCTAACCTAGGCTCTGGTACCAATTGTTGGAGGTACAGAGTGTTTTTACTCGATCGAGGATGACACACCCAGTATTGCTCTTTCATATATAGGAGATAAGTAGCACATTGATTACATTGATGGCTCATTAGAGCATTAACTAAACAACTAACTCGCCTTTGTACTACTTGCAGATCACTTGTCTTGCCCAAGGCCTTAATAGCGAAACATAATTAAGCACAGATAACTAAGTGATAATCGGGAGCGGGACTTAACTTCTACACCCCCACCCATACACGGCAATGCACCGTGTAGCCCATGTGAGAACATGGTGAGGCCAAACCTTAGACCTATGCTTTGGTGTGGGATAGACAAGGGATTTTTTTAACCCCAACTGAAATTCGGCTCCCATGGGGAGTCGAACCCGGGACTGAGGAGTGCTACTCGAGCCACTAACCAACTCAGCTAGAGGCTTAAATTACACATGAATAAAGTACTACTACAAGTATAATGTTTCACACAACTGATGATAGAAACAGGACTATATTGCATTAGTGACTCGCATATCAAAGTTCAGTTTTATTTATGCTCTACCACAAGTGCAGTAAACAGAAAGATCATTCAGCAAATTATTTCTTGCTAGACTTCCTAATTAAATTTATCCACAATGTGATTAGACCAGGAAATAAGATTAGCCATGTTTAAGTTTAACCAACTTCTGAAAATCAAACACCAGCATTGCTAGCCTAACTTGCTGCTCTTTGAAGACCTTACCAATAACACTTGGCCTGTAACTTACAAAAATAGTTAAGTGATTTAGCAGCACAACATCTAAGTCTAAACCTTTCTGAACTTTCCAGTTTCCACAATAAGAGTGGAAAACAATACCCTTCGTAACATCCATGAGTTGAATGCAGAACAAGTTAAGACAGTCTCACATACCATTTGTATAAGCCCCACACGATAGTGCCTCGGAATATCTCCCATCATACCAAAGTCAAAATATGCTAGAGATCCACCTTCAGTTGCAACTAAATTACCAGGATGGGGGTCTGCATGGAAAAATCCTTCTTCAAGCAGCTGTCGCAATGAGCAATAGAGACCCTGTGAGACGAGGAAAAAAATCAGTCCATAAAAGTCAGCAAGCATGATATAAAAAACATAGAGGGTAAGGAACTAAGGAGCAATGTTCAAAAAAAGTAATGTGCTGCCTATCCAGTGTTCTGAGGAAAACCTGGCTCTGATTCAGAATTTATTGCCCTGCAAAGTGCTGGATTTTCCTTGCAAATATTTGGGCTTGCCTTTGACCATCAAAAAGTTGACCAAGGAGCAGGTCCAACCCATAATTGACAGAGTTGCAGATCAGCTACCTGGATGGAAGGCGGATCTGATGACACGTGCTGGCAGAGTAATTCAAGTGCAATTTGCTCTCACAGGAATCCTAATCTATGTGGCCATGGCAACAGATCTTCCACCTTGGGCTATCAAAGCCATACATAAGATCAGAAGGGCATTCCTGTGGAAGGGTCGAAAAGAGGCAAAAGGTGGTCATTGCCTCATTGCCTGGCCTAAAGTGTGCCGCTCCCGGGAACTGGGTGGTCTTGGGATAGCAGATCTAGAGTCCCTGGGTATTGCCTTAAAAGCAAGATGGTCGTGGCTTAAGCGGAGTGCGCCCAACAAACCTTGGGAAAATCTGCCTATCCAAGTCAGTAACGAGGTAGCTGGCCTCATCTCTGTGGCAGTGATAACAGAAGTAGGAAGCGGATCTAATATGCTTTTCTGGAAGGATAAATGGCTGGATGGCAAGGGAATTCAGGACATAGCACCTCTGGTTTTCGCACTGGTACCCAAAAGAAGATCAAACAAACGCACTGTGCTGGAGGCCCTCAGTGAGAAGAAATGGACAGAGGATATACAAGGAGAAATCTGTATGACAGCCTTGAATCAGTACCTAGACCTTTGGGATGTCATGAATTCTGTGGAGTTGAATGAGAATATTCCTGATAAGCACATCTGGAGGCTATCTTCATCGGGTAAATATACAGCAAAAAGTGCTTATGATACCCTATTTCAGGGAGCAATCTTCTTTGAACCTTATGAGAGAATCTGGAAATCCTGGGCACCCCCCAAATGCAGATTTTTTATGGTTAGTTGCTCACAACAGATGCTGGACGGCGGACAGATTGGCAAGGAGGGGGCTCCCACATCCAGAACAGTGCGTACTTTGCGATCAACAGGAGGAAACTATTCAATATTCATCATTTGCTTGTGGGCTGTGTATTCTCAAGAGACTTTTGGTTCTCCCTCCGCATTTTGGATTTGCATCACTTGCTCCACAACCTACTGACCAATCCTTTGATGAATGGTGGAGAAAAGTTGATAATTCGGCTAGTGGAGATTTGAGGAAGGGTCTGAACTCTCTAGTCATTTTGGGAGCCTGGAGCATCTGGCGGCATAGAAATGAGTGTCTTCAATGGCGCAGCACCAAATGTTAATATGGTGCTGGCTTTGGTAAGGGAAGAGGCCCATTGGTGGAGCCTGGCAGGAGCTAAGGGGATCTCCCTGCTCACTGCCGAAGGAGCAGTCTAATGGACTGCTGTAGCGGTCGGGTCGTCATTTTATTTTTTAAACCGGCGATTTAGTTTCCTTGTAGTAGTGGGTGTTTGTGTGTGTGGGTCTGGGTCTATGTATGACTCTCTCTTCTTCTATTAATACAATGATACGCAGCTCTCCTGCGTGTTCGAGAAAAAAAAAAGGAACTAAGGAGCAAGGACATACACTAAACACAGTAAAACACCTCCATAGAGATGGTCACACTTATGTTCTAGCCAAACATTCAAGCTAATGGTATTTAAGGGATGAAAGATATGGTCATACATTAGAATCACACAGGAGAGACAAAGGACAGAACTAATGTTGCAATGCAATTACATTCAAGCAGCCAAGTGACAATACCTCATCTATCATTCTTTTCCTGTTCAAATTGGCTTTGCTGATGCGCTCAGCATCAGTTAGCTTAATTCCATCAATCCATTCCAGTGTCAGTATGGTTTTACATGTATAATTCCAGTAAACTTTTGGGACCTTGATGCTTGTACTACCTTCAGAATTGATCCCACCAGAACCTGCTAGAAAATCAATGGCGTTGAGCTTGCAGCATGTAAACTGTAGAGGAACAGGTATTGTGAGACCATAGTTGGGGGATGGATATAGAGTATATCAATAATTTATTAAGAATTGAATTAAATAAGTGTGCAAACTCACCATGAGAATAAAGAGTAGCAAACCTTTCAGCATTTTGTCCTTCTAAATTATAATCAATCTCATCAAACATGTGCCTGACCTGTTGAACCAAAGATAAAATGTAATGCAACATACAAAGGTTAAAATTATACAAACGATCTAGAATTTACAGGAGGGCATGATGATTGTCAAAAGAGAAGATCGTAGGTCTACAATTTGCATAATGGTCTTGTGATTTATGCGACTTCATTTTCAGGAAACAAGCATCTCTGAAGTTAAAAAGATAATTCAGAAAGGATCAGAAAAAAGATTAACCTACACCCAAAAATACTAGAATCACAATAAGTCAGACCATTAAGTACCGGGTAGAGGGCCATAACAAGGCAACAAACATAGGATAGTCCAACAAATACTACACTTACTAAAATCATATGGTCTATGCATAATCCAAAGATAATATACCATGAATCATGTGAGGAAAGAGCAAAGCTGAGCATCATCCATCTCATGTTATGTGGATAGGAAGCTATTGATAATATAAATGAGAAAAACATTCTAATCCAGTCTGACAATAAAAATTTTGGATCCAGATGAAGTGGTCTTTGGAATTCATAGTAATCAGCCGGCCATGGCAAATGTAAAAAAACTATAAGAGAAAGAGTGATCAGAGTAGCACAGACAACGACAAGTCTAGTTCAGAAAGAAGTAGAAGCTCACAATCTCATTAACTGCCACCAATAGGTCTTTGCGAGCCTTAGCAAATCGTTTCATTTGTCCTCCAATCATGTGGAACAAAAGTGCATCTAGAGTCAGCAAGGGCGCCATTCCAGGCCTTTGAACTTTGACTGCAACAAGCTCTCCAGAACGTAGATGAGCTGCATTACTTGAAGTATCAAAGAAATGCATTTCAACTTGGAGAACTCAGGTCTGAAATATATGCTAAGGTAAATAACAATCAGTACAGAACAAGGATAATCACCAGTTAGTAGCAGAAGTCTTATCAGAAATGTCTAACCTTTGTAAACTTGCCCCAGTGATGCTGCTGCAATCGGCTCTGGGCTGATATCAGCAAACAAATCAGAAATTCGAGAGCCCAACTGAGACTCTATGGTCCTGAGTGCAATGCGAGTTGGAAATGGTGGTATTTGATCCTGAAAAGAAATTGTTCAGCCAACAACAACAACAAAGCCTTTAAGTCCCAAACAAGTTGGGGTAGGCTAGAGTTGAAACCCAGCAGAAGCAATCAAGGTTCAGGCACGTGAATAGCTGTTTTCCAAGCACTCCTATCTAAGGCTAAGTCTTTAGGTATATTCCATCCTTTCAAGTCTCCTTTTATTGCCTCTACCCAAGTCAACTTCGGTCTTCCTCAGCCTCTCTTCACGTTACTATCCTGGCTTAGGATTCCACTACGCACCGGTGCCTCTGGAGGTCTCCGTTGGACATGTCCAAACCATCTCAACCGGTGTTGGACAAGCTTTTCTTCAATTGGTGCTACCCCTAATCTATCACGTATATCATCGTTCCGAACTCGATCCCTTCTTGTATGACCGCAAATCCAACGCAACATACGCATTTCCAGCGACACTTATCTGCTGAACATGTCATCTTTTAAGAGGCCAACATTCTACACCATACAACATAGCAGTCTAATCGCCGTCCTATAAAACTTGCCTTTTAGCTTCATGGTACCCTTTTGTCACATAGGACACCAGATGCTTGGCGCCACTTCATCCACCCTGCTTTGATTCTACGGCTAACATCTTCATCAATATCCCCATCTCTCTGTAGCATTGATCCTAAATATCGAAAGGTATCCTTCCTAGACACTACTTGACCTTCCAAACTAATATCTTCCTTCTCCCGAGTAGTAGTGCAAGTCATATCTCATATACTCGATTTTAGTTCTCATCGAGTCTAAAACCTTTGGACTCCAAAGTCACTCGCCATAACTCCAGTTTCTGATTCACTCCTGTCTGGCTTTCATCAACTAGCACTACATCGTCCGCAAAAAGCATACACCAAGGGATGTCCCAATAAGCTACTAGTACAAGTTCCACAGACTTCTGATTTTGAACTATGCATTACTAATGGCTGTTTTGGGGCCTCCAACTGAGATAGAACTCTTTCTAGGACTTAAACATGTCAGTGGACCTACTTTGACGCCACAACTTTAGGACACTCATTCACCTCATAATTCTAGGAGATCAACATAAACAGGAAAAAGCATGTTCTTAGATCTAACAATTTGTTTTCATCACAAAGAAAAAAATATAGAATGGGGAGGTACACAGGCTTTGCAAGCTCCTGACAATACGCACTAGAAAGTATATCAGGCCGTGTGCTCAATGCCTGGCCAAGCTGCACGGTGAAAGAGAATTGGTAAAAGAACATATCATCAATTCCCTAGTTGTAATAAGACAATATTACACCTAAGACAATATTAGCTAACAAAGTATTGTAGTTCAAAAACAAGATATGGAGACAATGGCACAATAAAGATGCAGTCAACACAACCACCAACATGATTGATTTTGTACCGTTGTACGAATGCTTAAGGTAGATAATAATCATGTTACAAAACCATAGTGATAGGTGCAGTGATTTTGATGGTCATAAGACATGTTACATTGATGTTGCTTCCACCTTAACAAGGAGATACACCATACTGAAAAGTTAAGCATCAAATTTAATCGAAAAGATCAGTGCTACATTCTACAGATATGTCAATCAGCATACCTTGATGTAAAAAGGACCCAAGCGTATCAAGGTCTCTCGAAACTGAAATAAGGAAATGACAATCAGAGACATGATGCTCAGTTCCACCAACAACAACAGACAAGAAAAACTACCTTTTCTGCTCTTTTATGCATGTCATTGAGCCACAAATGCCAAATAGTGAGTTTTACAACATGAAAAGAGATGGTAGCAGCCCTGTACAGAGCAAGGAATGGACCAAAGCCACGGTCAGCAAAAATCCTCATGTGAACTTGACCCCAAGATTCTTCCAAACTGGGTTTCCAGTGACTTCTTTCTGATCTTTGCATATTCTGATGATGGTCTCTCTCCATGTACACTTGTAAATGCACTTGAGTAGCTACAAAATAGAAAAAAATAAACCACCTAAACATAATTTCTGTAAACAAATAACACTAGAATTATTCAAATTTCAACATGCTGGCTCAGTAAAACATCTGCAAATCATTGAAATAAAATATTTTCTTCAAATAGAAGATCCAATTTATCTAAAGCCACAGACGAATTAACCAAATAGCCTTCCTCCTAAATTATAATGAAGAATTTATTTAAGCTAGATTAGTTCAGTATGTTTCTCAGTGATGATTGAGTAAGATTAAGTCATTTCGGAGATCTGTCTGCGTGAAACTTTATACACTGTTTCAACAAAAAAAAAATACAGTAGGCACTTAGGACGACCTGGCATTGCACACTGTTCTTCTAATCCAAAACATTTTAGACTATCAAAGTGAATCATAAATTGAATGATTGATTGGCGCACGGTACAATTACAACTAGCGAATTCCAAATCCGCAAACATAACGGAACTGCGACCTAGGGTTACGCCGTGGTGACCGGTAGCTGAGGTTAACCTGTCGACTGTCGTTACCTCATCACCGGCGTTGAGGCGGGGAGGCAGGGAGGTGGTGGCGACGCCGGGGAAGAGGTCGGGGGGGCGGCCTGCAAGGCGCGGGGAGCGAGAAAGGGGAGGCCTCTGCGTCGGTCGGCGCGGCGGGCGAGGAGGAGGAGCCGCGAGGTGGGGCCCGACATGGCCGGGATCTCATCAGCTCCGCCGCCCGCACGGGAGGGAGAGCCGTGGAGGGGAAGAAGGGGGCAGTGGGGTTTAGGGGAGGAGAGAAAGAGACCGGTGTACGCCGTGCGCGTACGCTCTCCTTGGAAGCAGTGAGAGGAAGGAGGCAGCGGCGCCGCGTGGCTGGAACCGAGTGCGAGCTGGCGGCCTGGCGCGCGTGCGGTGGTTCGTTGCTCGGTGCTGGGCCGCTGTCCCGTCTTGTTAGAGCTCGTCCAGTCGTCCCGTTGTTCGGGCCTGCTTGGATCGGATTCAAAAGTTGCCCTGCCAAAACTAGGGCAAGTTAAAATTAGGGCATGCCAAATTTGATTGTCAAAACTTTAGCCAAAATTTTGGTATAGCACTTGGTTGGGTGCCAAACTGGAACAGCTAAAATTTTGGACCTTGATTGGTTTGATGTCAAAATATATATGCCAAGGCCCATGATTCAATACCTAACACATACAATTATCTAATAATCACAGTATGCATGACAGATTAAGTCTAGATAGCATATTACTATATTATGTGTATGTACAGATCATCAAATGCGCCCATCTTCATTTAAGAAGACCACAGCATAATATCCACTGTGCTAAAATAATACAACGAGATACATAAATCCTAACCATATAAACAAGTTCATATGCTGACGACATGAAGCACGTCCAAAATACCCAAAATAACATCAGTTTAGTCAGTGCATCCATATGCTTTCCACCTGAAGCATGGCCAAAATACCACAAGTCTTAGCACCCATATTCACATACAGCTACCATATTCATAGCATACCCACTGCCACAAGTCTGTGCATCCATATTCACATGAAGCTACCATACTCACCATCATCCACACCAGTAACACGATACTTGGCACCTAGGTAATCAGGGACCCAAGATCCAAATGACTAGTCTGATGCAGCATTCAAGTAGTTCCGCAAATGAACCTGCTCCGGCTTTGAAAGGTAGGTCGCAATGTCAACCTTGTCCCTCGGTGGGAAAGGTATATCCTCAATACGCTTCCAAAGATCAGCACACGGATCTGTAGTTGCAGGGCAACTTGATGCAATGGATTTGGCAAGCATGGCAATACTTGCAGCTATTTCATCATCCCCTGTTGCTCTAGCACGTTTTGCTTTATCCTTTACATGCTTCTTCCAAAGCGACTTCTTATTCTTTCGTTTAATGCTGAAACTAGAGCCTACAAGCGGTGGGCATCTAGGAGCAATAGTGTCGGAATCATTCTCAGCATGTTCAAGAGTATATACTTCATCACTCCTTGATCTATTATTATCATCTTCAGCATCCACAATGCACTGGTCAACAGCCAAGGATTCATTAGCTTTGGTAGATTCTCCAAATAGCTCTTCCATAAGATGGAAAAAATTAATAGGTCGTGTAAGATAGTTGTATTTTCCAGGCTGTAATAGTTATTAACAAGTGAGCCCAGTAATCTTGGAGTCTACACATATTATATGGAAAAATAAACATACATGTATGCAGCGGATACACTTACCCCAAGCTTGGAAGGTGATTTATCTGAATAGTGAATATTGAACTTGCATGATCCTGCATCAAAACCATAGCCACTCTTGTCCATAGCTACTTTTATCCAATTCCACTTCTCCTTAAATGCCCTAAAATGACCATCAACTTTTTGTGTGGTAGCTCCAAGTCCAAATCTAGCATTTAAAGCTTCTGCGCATATATGGTGGTGGTGTTGCTTCCACGTAGAGGTAGCAGGTTTTTCCTTCAGGTAGTTAATATACCACTAAAGCATGAACTTCGGTCTTTGTCATCAGTCCATGTTTTGTACTTCAGACGAGATCCAAAGATACGCATTCCCATCTTTCTTTTCCTTACCCATGCTAAGAATACATTTTAAAAGTAAGTAACAAACATTATTAAACATATAATAAATAATGTTTTGTTTGATAGAAAGAAAGGTAATCCATTAAGCATGAGCGGTAATATTCTTTACACGCAGCGTACAAGCAAAGATGCAGATCTAAAGTTGATTACACACCCACCAAACTACACAAAACCAAAAGACAATGACAAGTACTAACTAATTGTCAATGGTAACATCATTATTAAGTCTATCATTCCACATTTGTTGGGAAATTGAATCACGCTTAACAGTAGCCCACTCCGTACATCGATGCATCGATCGGAGACACGATTCTTACTCCTTGGTAGGTGATTGTACCAAGTTGGCTCATCATATATGAACTCATTAGGTCCATCGTCTAGTATCCAATTATGAAGGGCACAGCAGGCAATGACCACCTTGACCTGTGACTTCAAGGGTATGAATGGCTTGTTGCTAAGAATCTTGAAGCGATTCTTGAGAGCACCAAATGCTCGTTCAACTGTTGTCCTAAGTTGGGAATGACGGTGATTGAAAAGCTCTTTTGGATATTTTGGGTCTTAGGCTCCGTGAAACTCTTTTAGGTGATAGCGAACTCCACGGTAGGGCGGTAATATGCCTAGCCTAGTGGCATATCCAGCATCGGCCAAATAGAACTTCCCTACAACCAAAGTTAACATAATGCCTAATGTGACGTCATAACGGTGAGACTATGTCAAAAATTTCAAAATCCATGAAAATCCATGAATACCTTCAGGAATTTTCAGTCCATTTGGACGAGAAAGGGCATCTTGCAGCACGAGAGAATCATGAGTGGATCCCTCCCACCCTGCTAGGACATAAGTAAAGTGTAGGTCAAAGTCAACAACTGCTAGGACATTTTGTGTGGGGTATGACTTGCGGCCCCTAAACCTATCCATAGATTTAGCAGGCACACATGCCTTGATGTGAGTTCCATCTAGTGCCCCTATACAACCCTATGTACAGAGACAAACATGTGTCAAAGCACTTATATCTAAAATTGCATATAAAAAATAAATCGCTTACACTATTGAGAGTTACCTCAAAATATGGATAGAACTTGTTAGGACTCTCAGTGATCTTTGGGTGCGTGGATATAGATCTCACATAAATTAGCTCAGGAGCTAACTTGACAATGGCACGTAGGACGGTATTAAAGCACGTACTCACTTGTCCATCCCGATCTCCACATTGCTATTGCTACTGAGAGAATGTGTGTATCGCCTAACAATCTTCAAAAACATTGCCGGTTGCTCCTCTCTTGAAACATGAAGTGTGTCAACTAATAGTCCCTCTCCTAAAGCCGAGCACAAAGCTTGTAGAATACAGTAAGAGACATCCTGAGCTCACGCATACATATTATTCATCGTCTGAGGTATCAATCAACCTAATTAGCTCACTACTACGCCATATATCCCTTTGCACCAATGGAGCATACTTTATGCGTTTGGTGTACTCCTCTTGTGATTTTTGTTCCTCCACCACAAGGCCAAAGTAGAACAAAAAAACTAGGGCCTTTTGCCTCGACATACAAAGAACAGAGAATTTTTTGTGAACATTGCCAATCAAGGTGTAGGCGTGTAGGCAATGTGTAGGAATAAAAAATGAAAAATAAAATGCAAAGCATGTATCGTGACAAGTTAATTAAAATAACTTTTGATATGCACAAGCATAAATGGAAACGCGAGTAGTACTTGGCATGTATAGTAGCCAATAAATTATATTACTTTAGTGAGCGGCGGTTTAACAAACTAATATATGCAACTAAACTAAAGTGATTTGAACTAACATTACCACGATGTGGAGCATCAAACAATTGTCGATTATATCTAGATTTTTTTTAATGGGCAAGATTTAATTGTTTAACCATCATATAAATAATGCTGAAATCTTAGCAGAGGAATATTCAATGGGCTTATGCGGTTGAGAATCGACTATCGAGGAACAACAACTACAATCGTAGTAACTTGTTTGTAAGCTTGTAGCCATGCGAGACTCGAGAGAGAGACCAAAGGAACTTCGATTTGAAAGATTTTACCTCGAGAGTGGACCAACGGATCTAGGTGGGCGATTGCCTCTGATACGTTTTCCTCTCGCACTTTGTTGCGTGAGATCTATAAACGGATGATAGATTAGACACTCATTCCTAGAAAATGGATGGAGGATTGAAGGAGGAAAACACTGCTTGCTAGTAGGAATAGATGGATTAATCGGAGATGAGAGGCCACGTGATGAGGAAGATGCTCCTTGTTCCCCAACGGATTAAGGGATCTGTTATGAAGGTAGGGATGGAAGGATATGTCCCTTTAATCTGTGATAGGAATGAGTGATGGACTGGGGATCCCTTGGGTGGTGGAGGTTCGGGATCGCACAGCGACGGAGGAGATAAGTGGCGTGCGGCCGTGAAAAGTGACGAAGAAGGAGGGATTAGAGGAAGTGGTGGCTGGCGTGTCGATGGGAGGGTGATCTTGTAAAATAACGAGGGCAATAGGAGTGCTGTGAAGGCAGCCAAAATATTGGCGCTCGACGTCTCGTGTCCGCCGCCGATTCGGCTGGAAGGTTCGACGCACCAATTCTTTGGTTTCAAACCAAACGAGCGCCAAAGGTTTGGGACTGCCGTGGATTTGGCCGGGCGGATTTTGGACAACATCCAAGCAGGTCCTTCATCTCCTGGATTGCAGCCCACGCCGACTTGCGTCCCCGCTTGGCTCAAAATTAGATTTGGTTGAACCGAAGATTTTTTTTATTTAATATATACATGCAATTCGATACTGTATATCAGGACAAGAGGTTTTGAATTATAAATCCTGACAAGTGCAATTTAAAATAAAACAATTATAGCCAACTCGTGTTTCCATATTTGAGGCCTAATGGCAGTCCCAATCCAGAAACCAGGACATGATTTCCAAGATTGCCACATCATCGTGAAACTACTTTAGAAACTTACAGCCACAACACATGATTTCTTAATGTGGACCCCACAGCATGGCAACACCAATCAACGTCTAAGTGAGAGGGCCCATCAGAACCAGTACATCTGCTCTTCAAGCCTATCCAAGAGCACGACACGTGCCTGATGGAAACCATGTTCGGCCCAACGCAAAATCCATCGGTTTCTCGTGCTTTGGATATTGAGCCAACACTGTTTCTGAACTGAGAAAAGTTTCCTCTCTTTTCCTTCTCTTTCTTTGTTAAGTCTTTTGCCATGTCATGTTTTTTTTTTGCTTATGTAGCAGGTTATTTAATGCTATGAAAACTATCCTGGTTTCAAGGTTGGGACTGCCTTGAGGAAGACTTGGCAAGCACAAATTTAATAAAAATAATTGTAACCAAGGTGCTCCCGTAAACTTTTCTGTCCACTGACACCCCCGTCAACCTTCCTGTGGTTCATGTGGAGAGATGGGTGTTTTTTGCTAGTAGTGTACATTGTCGTAAAGATCTATAGTCAAAAGATGGATGATCAAGCTAGTGGCGTACGATGTCATATGCCTCCCTCCCCATCAACGTTCCTATGGTTTTACGCAAAGAGATGGATGTCCATTGGTGGTGGTGTGCGATGTTGTACTGGCGCCAGTCAACCTTCCTATAGTTCTTATGAGGATGTCCACTCATCGCTAATGGTGTATGTTATGTTATCCTCGGTCTTCCTATTGAAAGATGGATGTCTATTGCTAGTTTAATAGAGGTGTTTCCATGGTTATATGATTAAGACATTAAGTCAGCTTGTAATAAAAATTACTCATTTATTTAATATAATAGAATTGTTCTATTATTCACTTATAACATCAAAAACGGGTGTGACCGCAGAGGTTTTAATACAGGTCATATGTCTACTTATAGGGCAAAGCTACATTGATCTCTAGGTATGCATAGGAGTAACCAACAATTTTTTCCTAAATCTCTAGTACATGAGGAAGTATATACATGTGAATATAAC